>VYZX01011166.1:35063-40599 GCA_013401335.1 Brachypteracias leptosomus | reverse complement strand
GGTAAAAATATCCCAAACTAAAGCCTTTCTACTCCTCACCCCTTTTGGACTGTGAACACAATAGGTTCCTATGCTCATACTTGCTGACAGGATATTACTGCTTTCCTTTGATATATAATTTTACAGTATCTGCTCCTAGTCAATTGCCCTTTGATATGTAATTTTATAGTATCTCCTACCAGTTTCTCAGACCTTTTTTATTGGTGTTGGTCAAATCAGGTGTATAAAGCACATCAGTACAAGGAGTTTGAGTTGAAAGAGAATAAATTGTCCATTCATTTTGCTGATAGGTCCCAAGTCCAGTGTTATGAAAGATTTCTGCCACTTTTTTCCAAACGTTTGTTGATTAGTCTGTCCTGTCTTCTCAAAGGGGCCCTGATCCTGAAGTCAAATCTTCATGTCTGGGATTCTACTGACCTCAGCAAATTTTTAGGCAGAAACTGACATCAGACAACTGTGAATTTGTTCCAGGAGAATTTCCTAAGACAATCAGTTGCNGCAATACACGCATCTAGGAAAATTTAAATTCAGAGGAGAGAGAGAAAAACAAAACAAAACAAAAGTACAGAAGAAAATGTTTCCTAGTACCTCCTGTGGCTGCTCTCTGCATCAAGATTTTGTGGGTTACTCCTGAAAGAAACATGGATTGGAGAATGAATTAATTTCCTCTGNGACAATCAGTTGCAGAGTTGCTGAGAGTTTCTGATGGGCTGGAGATCAGCAAATGCACTGATCATGCAGGTTCTCACCTTCTCTACAGTCACAGTAAAGGTATCTGCCCATGTACCATTGGTGGGCCCCAGGGACCCTGGTGACAGCGTCCTGTATACATCTCTCTCCCTCTCTCCATATACAACTGTACATGTATAGTAGCATCATCTAGCTAATTTAGATACAAATATGCATATATATAATTACAAGTAGGCCCTTGTGTCATGAGTACATTCGTCTAGTTTCCGATTTGCCATAAATTCTCTGTTTGAGATGAGACGTTTTTTTCATTGAATTCTGGGCATGGATATGACCTATCTCAGTCATGTCCACCTCATTCAGGGAAAGCACAAAAAGTGAGAGAAAAGTTAGAGAACTGAGAATTATGAAGTCCTTTGCATTAAAAAATAACCACAGAAGTAAACATGTTACATGCCCAAGTATCTTGGGGATTTTTTGCAATTAGAGTGTGCTAGAGGTAGTTGATTTGGGATTTTGAATCTGATTATTTAAGAAAGTAAAGAACACAAATGTAACTAAGGAGGAACACTGCTAAGTCCACCGAGGGCAATTAGACTATCTAAGAATGAGGTCTTTGTTTCTGGACTTTGGGCCAATATTTTTACAGTTTTCTTTCTGTGGGAGTGGTAAATTCAAAACTAACTTCCAAAACCCACTCACTTCTTTTACTGACCACAAGATGTATTGATAATAAACCCATCTAAAAAAGGAACTCCGATCTCCTAAGAACATTGAAACAAAGTTTGCATTAATTCCTGGTTAAATAGAAGAGTTATGTAATTAATTAAAAAAGTATCCTGAACAGTAAGTGCATTCTGGAGCTAAGATTATTCTCCTCTACCATAATGAACATCACTCTTTTAAAAAAAGGCTTCATCCCTGGAAATAAAGAAACAATACTTCTATTAATTTCCCTGAGTATATTATACAAAAATGTTGACTATTTCCAAGTGAACCACATGTAGCTGCTTAATTTTTATTTTTTTTAATGCAGATATTGACATAATAGAAAATACTCTGTGCAACAAAAAGCTTTCTAGGACTGTGAGTTCTGACATAAAGGAACTAGGATACACTGTTGTGCAATAACTACAGTTCAGTTTCTTTCAAAACTTGTGTTTGATTATTAAGATGAAATGATGGTAAATGTAAAGTTGGAACTCTTTTTTATAAACTCTGATTTAAATGCAGAGTTGGTAACTTGGAAAACATCCCAATGATACCTGAAGGGTGAAGCAGGAGGATTAGAGATTCTGAGGAAAAAACACAGAACTGATCATTTTTGCACTGTATCCATTTAAAAAGCTGTAGTTCTTGTTTCTTATAAATATAGTCTCTTTGTAGTTTCCTTACAGCCTCAAATTTGTTAAAAAAAAGTGACATTTCTACAGATAGCTTCTTTAAAGTCTTCTCAAGCTGCATTTCACTTTGTAAACATCTCTGAATAGCAAAACATGTAGGGCTAGATCCTGCCCTCTGCCATGTGCAGAAAATTCTGTCGGACTTCACCAAAGTTAATACAGGCAGATGAAACTTGAATTTGGCCTACCCTTCTTCACATGGAGGCTAGTGAGCTATCTTACATTTACATCTCTTTTTCTCCAAACTTTTTTTGGATGAGTGTTCACCCCCAAATCCACACCTTTTTTTCTTTCTTTTTTTTTTTGGTTTAATTAAGGAAGACGGAATGAAAGTGAAATTTCAAGTCAGAAAACTCTAGCCATGTGAAGATCCACTTGGCTATGCCTAGGGCCTGCACTCCTGGACACCTCAGAAAGTAAGAAACTGAAATATGTGTCTGATTATAAGAAAAAAGTTGTGGTCTTGGAGTAACATAAAAGCTGGGAATAAAACTTGCTAAACTGAGCAGAGAATATTATACATTGACCATGTAGGTTCCATAAGACTTTGCTGAACAACCTGCTGCAATCAACACCACCTACCATAAAGGCATGTTGCATACAACCATTATTTTCTGTTTGTAAATCACCTGGAGGACAAAAATTGTTATATAATATCAATGCTTTATAGAATATGCTGCATATTTTCCTTTTTTTTTTTTTTGGCAAGGACTGAATTTTTCCTTGGAGTTATAATTGTATTCTACATCACTAAGAAAACAGGATGTTGTCTGTATTAAAATACATAGTAATCAAAATTAAAATTTGCCCTTTCTCTGAGGTAAATTTTATGCTAATTTTATTTCACATGAAAAACTTATTTTCCCCAAAAAATATTCACAGATAAGCAATAGCATAGCTTTGACAGAGAAATATACTTTTGAGGAGTAAGTTCTCATCGTAAGGAATCTTTCAGGCGTCCTGCTGCCCTGTCCAAAACCTGCTCCAGAGACTAAACCAGTGATCATTTTCCCTAAAGCCAGCACCTCCTCCAAAAGATGGGGCAGCAGCAAGGAGCCTGCTGTACAGTCTCTCTTGGAATGCAAACTGGCTTTAAGATACTCATATTTAGAGAGACAAATATTTACTGATATTCCCCTAGCCAAACACTGCAGCTGTAACTATAAAGCATGTGAAAATGGCAAAGCAGCCAAGCCCCTAAGAGTGGGGTTTTGGTTTTTGTTTTCTTTTTTTTTTTTCTTTTCTAACTATAATGGGTGACTGGTTTTCTGCCTAAGCAGCTCTAAAGGGCTATGAAACTGAAGTCCTTTAAAGCTGTTAAATGTTTCCTCAGATTTACAATAAAACTCTGCATTACAAATCTCCCAGTAAAATCTCTGAAGCATTGCAAGCGGTACTTACATAATTTTCCGTTAAGTCAGTATTTGTGTATTCAACACCTAGAAAATAAGGAAAGTGAACGTGGATAGGGAAGGGAAAAAACAAAGGAGTAAGGAGGCGAGGAGTATTGAGCCTGCAATTGGGGCCTCTACATGGGCTTTGGGGANCCCTGTTTCCTAAGTACCCAAAGAAAGGCCTATTGCAGTAAAGAACATCTGCTTTTTGTACCACTGATCTAATGCATTCCACCTTGCACTTTCAAGAAAGGATCCATTCTTTGATTAGACACAATTTTACAGATCATTAAAAAATAAAAAAGATAATCAACTGATGGCACAGTATTTTCATTAGAAGTTAGAAATAACTTACAAAGGCAAGGAATAGTCTGCCGAATATGCAGGGTATACACCATGTAATGCCTTTGTTGTCAGTTATGCTGCAAATGAGATTTTCAAATAGGATTTGCAGAGGCAGGGCAGTGATCAACACAGTGCAACATCCAGGAAAGGGAAGTTGAGCACAATATTCTGTGAAACAAGGGGGCAGAAGGGAGCCTGTTTGTAAATACATATTATTACCCAAAGAAAACACTTATCACTGCTTGATTTTGCTACACCAGCTACTTGGAACTAGGTGATACCAATAATTTGGTAGGTGCACATCTGTGTGGACACGTGTGCTTGTATTTATCTGCGTGCAGGGTGTGTAAGTCTGCAGTCTGTCCACATGTACATGCTTGATGCTTACACTGTAAAAGACAAGCAAAAGGCAGAACAAACAATACACATGTTTTCAATTGACAGATATTTCTCCCCTAAAACAAGCAGTGCTAATATGGTGCTCAATAGCATATGGACAGCCAAAGAATGGGAAGGAAAAAAAAAAACCCAACCAAAAAATCAACACCATAAAATCTTTAAGAATGCAAAGGGGATAACGATCCCTAATAAACAATATAGGTAAAAACTTCCAGGAATAATGAGATACCGTGCAAATCATTCACACAATGTGCTTTCACACAGCAATGATGGAAGTCACTGACAACAATGCAACCATGTGCAGATACTCCTTGGAGAAATAGTCCAGCAAATTTTGTAATTCTGTCTTCTATGCTGTGCAGGCTGAGTTTGAGACTTGCTGTAATAAAATGTGCTAGAATGCTGGTGCTTTAAAATTAAACACTGGGCATTATGGAAGGTAACTTCATAACAAGTTCTCCTATTGCTATTTAAAGCTAGAAATCCATAAGAAGCATAGTGAAAAATATAACATTTGTTCTCCTTATGTCTTAGAACAACTGTTTTTATATTTGTAGTCATCCTAACTATTGTTTTAAAAAAGATATTCAGATAGTTCCCAGCCTCATGCTGTATCATATTGATTCTGATGTATATCTTGTAGCAAAGCTTTGTCTGTATTGAATTAATTTGATTTTTTGGGGGTATTATTATTTTCATAAATGCTGCTTTTTTTCCTCACAGAACTTCCCACTTTTGGGAAAAAGAAAGATGTGATTGCTTTAAAAATAGAAGACCAAAAACAAAGCTAGCATTCCCAAAATTCAATGCACCTGGCATTCACTTTATACCTAATAAGCATCCGTGAATATGCAAATGTTCAATGTCTCCAGTAACCTCATTAATTTATTCCTCAGGCAATCAAAGAATGTGAACCAGTCCTCTGCTACTAATACTGGAAGTGGTACGCCGCTCAGCATTGCTAGAATCATCTGAAAGCACGTTTTGCATATTGAAAAACTGTTTCATCTGTCTTCCTTCCTTTGCCACTCTAATTCAAACAAAGACTTCCTACCTCAGTTTACATAGCTGACAGCAAAAGTTGAAAAATGCCAAAAAATAATTAAGACATATATATATTTTTTATCTCTCTCTCTCTCCACGTGCACACATACATGCTGAGAAGACAAATAGTTTAAAGAGATCCCAATAGAATTCCAGTTTGAAAACCACCTGAGTTTTCTTATTTATTTATTTGGAGAGGGGGGAGTCTGGGCAAGACGAGGGGGGGAGAAATGACCTGCCTCCTTCTCTACAGAGCAGCTG
>VYZX01011166.1:30063-32563 GCA_013401335.1 Brachypteracias leptosomus | reverse complement strand
TCTGCCTAGAGGTTGGAGGTGAAAGGAAATGTTTGAGGGTAATGAAAAAAATCCTTTAGCCAAATTTGTGATCATGAACAGTTACTCTGGGGAATTTAAGCCCAAGTGTTAGGCAGTTTTCTCTATATGCAGAAATGGTTATTGGTAGCCACTGCAGGAATAATAATGTGCTACATGCACGTGGGCAAAAAGGTATCTTTGTGCAGTCTTTCACACGGGAGCTTAAAACTGCGGGCAGTTTTCATTTAGGTTAAAAACTGAGAACACGGCTAAAACTGGTACAATGCACTATGAAACTCATTCTTCTCCAGGGCTAGCTTGAAAAACACTCCCAAGCTTTTCTGAAAAGTATTTAGGCATTTAGGAGGGAAAAATAGATATTCATATTAAACAAGCATCTGTCAAAAGTTCCTATCTACTCATTCAGTGAACTTTACTCTCTTTGTTTAGATTCTGGGGGGACAGTGTCTCAGTGGGAACAACTAGCCAGTGAACAGGCTGACCAAATCCATAAAGTGCCCTTTTTTAGCCTATATAGAGGTGTCCTCAGTCTGTTTCTGATTTCACATATGCTAGTGTGGTCCAAGCATAATCCTACTGAAGTCAAAGGAGTGGCATTGATTCAAGCCAACTGCAATCACTGGCAGGCTGACTGAATTTCTCACCTCCCACCCTACCCTACCCCCATGTTCAGGAAAGAGACAAAAGCTCTCAGAAGTTTTAAAAGGATGAAGCCAATGATTTTTTTTTTTAATAGAACAACAAAACCAAATTCAAAAGTCATGTAACAACATGCAAAAACTATGAACACAGGGTGTACCCTGGGAAAAATTAAAGCTTTATTCACACTACCAGGTCCACCCCTACCTTTGCCCAAACACAGGCAGATTAAGTTGCTGGGGCAGCCATGAGTAGAATTAATCTTACATTCCTGCTTGGCATTTTCTGACACCAGGCGAAGTCCTATGCCAAGAAAAAAGTTGATTTTCAGAGCTTGTTACATATGACGGAATTATTAAATGTTTTATGACCATATGGTATAATTTTTTTTTACTGTGTATTTGAAATAGATTATAATTAACAAATGAGTAACCTTTCTCCAGTAAATGATAAGAAAACACCAAAGAATAGTCTGGCATCAGTAGCAGGTAGACAGGTAAAAGTACAGCAAAACACCTGAGTAGCACAAGCTTAATTTGGTTATACAGCTGGCTTTCTACATATCTGATGCAAAAGCTGTAACTAAAATGAAATCATGTTAAATTAGCTGTAAAAAATAAGTTGATTTAATTAAACACAGAAAGACTTATTAGATATAATAAAATGTTAAAAAGTCAAATGATGTGCAGCTACATTTCAGTTAACACTGTTCAACAAATCCACTAAATTTATTCCTTTCAATAATGATCTGTTTTGAGCATTTAATTAGATAAATAATATTTAATCACTTCAGCAAATTTGAACTAGAAAAATTCCTTGTCATCAATGGTGACTCATTCTTGCTAATATCTACCTTTAAAGAAAAGGTAAAACTAGATGATCTTCTGGTGCAGCAAAGAGTATGAGCGTAATACAAAACTGTCTCTAGGCCGCATTAAAAAAACAAGGTTTGCTAAACAAACTATTGTTTACAGTGAGAAGTGTGCATATTTTACTGGGAAAGAGCATTCACATGTTTGCCTCTTTTCAGCATCAGGCACTATAAGTAGATGATAAGAAAAGATATTCAATAGATGTCCTATAATTCATTGTAATACTGTTTCATTTAATAACTACTTTGCTGAAGTGATTGGCATGATTACAGGAAAATTACTTCAAATTATTCATCTCTTATCTAGCATCTAAGATGTCCTAAACTTGCATGAGAGTTAGCATAATGGGACCTATTAATTACTAATGCTGCAAGTCCTTCACTACTTAAATATCCTTTCTACCAGGTGTGCTGTGTAATGCAAATAAAGAAATACAATCCAAAATGATTGCTTTCCAAGACTATGTCACCCAAAGTTTAATAAATTAAATACCAAGTGCAAAATTCTATGGCCCACTCATCAGTNCAAAACAGAGTTGGTTAGAAAGTGTTTTCTCAGCTCTGGAAAGACTGTTTTTACCTCTTCTATCCTTCCAGGGGGAGAAAAAGAAAATGAAGGAGTAAAAGTACCAGTCAGGATAGGAAACATTCTCTGCCTATCTGCCCAGTTGATGGTCAATATATGAAAATACTGCCCTTTAAATTAAAAATATTTGTGAGCATTGAAGTGCTTTCTGAATGTGTAGGATGGAACTCCACCATTTATTTGGATACTTTTCCTGGGGAGTTTTTATTTTTCTGTTGTTTTTTTTTTCAATTTTGATAGTTGCAAACTACCTTGCCGCATGTGTGCTGTTTTCTCCAACCTGCATCATTGTACTCTAGAAATAAAAAGAAAAGCCAGTTTAGGCCGGCAGAAATCCATCCCCACCCCAGAATCTGTTGTCACAAAATGAAGGAGGGAGGGGG
>VYZX01011166.1:6724-29501 GCA_013401335.1 Brachypteracias leptosomus | reverse complement strand
AAGGATGAAGCCAATGATTTTTTTTTTTAATAGAACAACAAAACCAAATTCAAAAGTCATGTAACAACATGCAAAAACTATGAACACAGGGTGTACCCTGGGAAAAATTAAAGCTTTATTCACACTACCAGGTCCACCCCTACCTTTGCCCAAACACAGGCAGATTAAGTTGCTGGGGCAGCCATGAGTAGAATTAATCTTACATTCCTGCTTGGCATTTTCTGACACCAGGCGAAGTCCTATGCCAAGAAAAAAGTTGATTTTCAGAGCTTGTTACATATGACGGAATTATTAAATGTTTTATGACCATATGGTATAATTTTTTTTTACTGTGTATTTGAAATAGATTATAATTAACAAATGAGTAACCTTTCTCCAGTAAATGATAAGAAAACACCAAAGAATAGTCTGGCATCAGTAGCAGGTAGACAGGTAAAAGTACAGCAAAACACCTGAGTAGCACAAGCTTAATTTGGTTATACAGCTGGCTTTCTACATATCTGATGCAAAAGCTGTAACTAAAATGAAATCATGTTAAATTAGCTGTAAAAAATAAGTTGATTTAATTAAACACAGAAAGACTTATTAGATATAATAAAATGTTAAAAAGTCAAATGATGTGCAGCTACATTTCAGTTAACACTGTTCAACAAATCCACTAAATTTATTCCTTTCAATAATGATCTGTTTTGAGCATTTAATTAGATAAATAATATTTAATCACTTCAGCAAATTTGAACTAGAAAAATTCCTTGTCATCAATGGTGACTCATTCTTGCTAATATCTACCTTTAAAGAAAAGGTAAAACTAGATGATCTTCTGGTGCAGCAAAGAGTATGAGCGTAATACAAAACTGTCTCTAGGCCGCATTAAAAAAACAAGGTTTGCTAAACAAACTATTGTTTACAGTGAGAAGTGTGCATATTTTACTGGGAAAGAGCATTCACATGTTTGCCTCTTTTCAGCATCAGGCACTATAAGTAGATGATAAGAAAAGATATTCAATAGATGTCCTATAATTCATTGTAATACTGTTTCATTTAATAACTACTTTGCTGAAGTGATTGGCATGATTACAGGAAAATTACTTCAAATTATTCATCTCTTATCTAGCATCTAAGATGTCCTAAACTTGCATGAGAGTTAGCATAATGGGACCTATTAATTACTAATGCTGCAAGTCCTTCACTACTTAAATATCCTTTCTACCAGGTGTGCTGTGTAATGCAAATAAAGAAATACAATCCAAAATGATTGCTTTCCAAGACTATGTCACCCAAAGTTTAATAAATTAAATACCAAGTGCAAAATTCTATGGCCCACTCATCAGTTCAAAGTATCTAGATGTTCATATCTTTTTTTTTACCTTTCTCTGTATTTCTCTCCCTCTCATATGTATGAAAATGAGTATGTGAACAGTATATGATATATATTGTATTTATTTTCTGCTAGAGGTATTGATGCACAAGGCTGCTAAAAAAGACAAAGTTCATAGTCTCTGCCCTAAAGAGCACCTATTCATCTCAAAACCCTATCTATCAATGCTATCTGCTCAACAAAATTTACTCCTACGAGTAAACACTTTGAAGAAAAGAAGCATTATTATCTGTTAAAGGCAGGGAAGTTAGAGCAAAAATGGCCAGAAGCTGTGTTTATCCTCTGCAGTCTAGACTTAGCAGCTAATGTAAATTAGACCAGCCTTACATTTACACCCTCAGCTTTCTAAAGAGCCCTGATGGAAACCATCACAGCAGAAACCAGGGATAGGTCCTTCCTATCCTTCTTTCTAGTCCACCTGTGACAAATGGTGGCTATGCTGTCTTTAAAAGCCACCTAAGATGGAGGATATTTCCTGAGGACCTGATGCTTCAGTATCTTACACCTCAGAAACACACTTAAACTGTTCAAAGGAGATCCATGCAGTTACAAGCTCTCATTAGTGCCACGCTAAACTCCCATTTTAGAGGCAAGGACATGAAAAATCCTGCTTTATTTTCTTTATGGAATCCAACCTCAGGTCCATGATCAACTGTTTTCTCTCCCTCTCTCTTCTTTGTTGGTTTTATTATCACAATCAGTACCTTAAGTTCTATTAATTAAATTTGTAATGTTGAAATAAGGATACAGGAAATCTGGGACTGAAAACAAATCAAAACAAACAAAGGGAAAAAGGTAAAACACATATAAAGACCCCATAAAAATTGATTGTTACTGATGTATGGCAATCGACCAAACCTAAAGGCTCCGGGCTTTCTGGCAAAATCTAACTTGAAGTGCAGCCTCCAATAGGAAGACAAGTAGTCCAAGTAAATTTCAGGTAAGAAACAAAATACTGGACTTCTAATACTCTATTATCCAGCAAATGTGGAACAAAACCATCACATCTACCACACACAGAAAATCTAAAATGGAAAGACATTCTTGAACCCTACCTGATAAACTATTGGAGGTTTTTTTAGTGTATTGTCTACAAGAAATACATGTAATTGTTTCTAGACATGCAAATAGTCTCTGTGCACTAGGAAATCTACCTTAAAGAAATATTTCTGGGAGAATATTATGTTAAAAAAGACTGTTATTTATTGAGGATAGGGACTGATAGTCAAGCCAATGTTTGTGTTCTGAATGACTAGCACAACTAGATTGTGGAATTCAGCAGCTACAACATCTGAATACAGGACAGCTAAGCTTAATCCTAGATCTCGTAACTTTTTACGCATGCAAACTTTCAAAACTCTCTACTGCTCACTTGTTTACGTCAAGGTGACAAGCTCTTTTGAGGTTCACAATAACCTTTATTTTATTGGGTTATCACTAATAAAATGGTATGAAGTCTTCTTGGACTAATAAACTTTCATGGATCTACTTTGGTTTTCCTTTTATAAATATAATACTGCCAAACCAAAGATGTTACAGCATGCAAGAGACTTCATCAAATCTCCGTTGCTTCTTGTGTCCATGGATTTTACTATATGGATGAAACTGTTAGGTATTTAGTGTTTATAATTCTGCAACTACTAGTAAGGACTCTGGTATTAGAGAACAGTATGTTTCTCCACCCCAAAAGTTAGAATTCTGTAGTAAACCAAATATTTGTAAAAAATCCCCCTGCACACCCAGGTGAAATTATATCTGGCTTTTTATGCATCATATTCCAGAAACTTACTAGCTGGCCAGTAGATCTGTTTTTCTGTGCTGGCTGTCAGCGATATCGTAAAAGAAGGACACAAACAGTTGTTGAACATCATGAGCATCATGGGAATTGCAGGCTTTGCTAGCTTCTGTGACCAGAAACTTCTCCCACACCCAGAATATCCTATATAGAAAAAGATGCTATCAAAACTAGTCTGGGCATCCCATGAAGCAACCTTCTAGGTTACCTCTTGAAAATGTATCTTGTCCTCCACCTCAGCTCACTGGAACCAGAGGCCTATCTTATTTGTGCACTGCTAAACAAGGTGGAAAAATGATAGCTTCTACATAGTCCTCTCAGCTTTTGCCAAACAAAACAAGATACAATAATTCCCAATCAGATAGCTTGAACAGCATCATAACTTCAAAGGCTTGCTAGGTACTTAAAATTTTGTTACAACAATAGTGTTTCAACCTTGGGATACTCTTTTTTTCCCCTCCCTCTTTAGTGTATTTCCACCATTTACTGTGCTCTGCATGTGACAAAATCACAGAGGAGATTTACTTCACATTCCTTTATTATCTTACCTTGAAAAGTTGACAAATACCAACACATAAGGGATGCAGCAGAATGAAAATGGAATTTAAAAAAATAAAAATTAAAGCTGGCAGCAGTTCATGTTGTTTAGTACTAATAAGGGATGTGCTTAAGAATAAAAACTGCTTCAGAAGAAATTACTCAGATCTCTAATTTTTTGATCCATCCACTCCTTTCCTTCTGGCAGCCTGTAATTCCCATATTCTGAAGGCCTTCAATTTAATCTAATATTCAACGATATATACAATCTCTGCACTGAAAGTACTTGACTATTTGACCTGCATATTGCAACCCAGGATGAAATGTTCACATGGAATACTGGAATGGAACGATACTGGAAAATACCTCTAGTTAAGTCTCCCTAAATGGAGAGAGAGCAGTTCTGACAAGTTTTCTTTGGTTTAGAGTGTCTTCTCTAATGGACTAGAGAATCTTGTCTAATGAATCAGAGAACCAGGACAGCTGTAACAAGAAACAATGCTGGGGAACCATCAAGCCCATTGACTGGGAGAAATAAATTCCTATGCTTTGTGCTAGTCCTTATAGAAACATAATTAAGGGGCAAAATTCATTGAGCATCTGTACCACCTTCTGCTGATGTTTGGAGTAAATCCTACTAGCAAAAGAATGTGTTGGCGGAAGGTATCACTGATACACTTGTGATTCTCACTGCTTACCATCTCAGCTGAACTACAGCCTTTCAAGGAGAAAAAAACATGAGTTTCTTTGCTGCTTGAGCTAAACAGCCTGGATTTCTAGTTGAAATATCTGGGAGGTGAGTCCTTTGTAAGTCAGTTTGGGGGAGGATACTCAACACATACAAAGACTAATTGGCAGCAAGTAGTGTTGGTAACTCCTACACTGTTGAGGAACTCAGGCTTCCAGCCAGTTCTGCTACTGCAGGAACTTAAGGACTTTGTGATGCCCTTGAAATCTCTCTCTTTCTTTCATTCTGTGTCATGTTGTAATTGCAACTTTTGGTCTCTTTACTTACAAGTCTAAAGCTCAGTGCAGGATGCTGGGAGGCGTTTTATGACCAGTGATAAATGAGGGGGTTGCTTTGCTAGACACATTGATTGCATAGTGGCCTATGCTTGAAGGGAATGGGCTTGATGATCCTCTGAGCCCCTTGGCCTAGAAAAGGACATCATCAAGAAGCATTGTTGAATCTTGACAACAGCAGACACCTCTCTAAGAAAAAGCAGCAGTGTCCTCTGCTGCAGTTACTGCACGTGAATTTGACCCTCCTAACAGTCTGAGCTCACATTGCATGCCTAGAGTACAGAGAATCCAAACAGCAACATGTATGGTATGGGACTTAGGGACAAGTCCTTGTGCAAACATATGCATTTGTGCTTCAGCAACCTCTTACATAAATCAGTATAAGGTTTGTTGGGTGAACAGAACCCCTCTTCCCTGACCTGTGGTTTCCATACAAGGCATGTGAAATCCCACTCGGGACGCACCATGTAGTGCCCTCTTCCATGAGAAAGAGGTGGACAAAAAGCACCTCCCCTAGCCAGTAAAGATGAATGACTCTGACATAATTTTAGAGTGTGTTTGGAAACCGTAACTTTTTGTACCTCCTTGTAAGGCTGATCTAAGAGGAAGAACAATCACCTCACCGGTGTCATATCAACACAAAAATTTTTCTTTGTGCCTCTGATTCAAAGCATTAGAAGTCTTGCATGGCTATTTCACTGAGACATGCTGCTTGCAGGTGATTATAGGTGGCAAGCTGAGTAGGATGCACTGCTGTCAGAGCCTTGTGGACCTGAGACTGCAGCCCTGTAAATAGTGCTTCATCATGCAAACGGGGATGTCACCTCTGTGCAGGCAGATGGTGGTATGAGTGGGCTCTAAGCATCACTACTGAGATGAAGTGAGACAGCACTTGTGACAACTTAATGCTGACTGAGTAACATCAACACAAGTCTTCTTTTCTGTTGTAGCTGTCTTAGGATGTCAGAAGATATGGATCTGAGATTGAAAAGACACTTTTGACAGCATAATGGCTGAAATAGTTTTGAAACATTTAAAGCAACAATAAAACGCAAAAGGGGAAAAAAGGATGAGGATAATGGGGTGCGACTTCTCAAAGGACATGAGGTTTCATTTCTCTTTGAATAATTTTGTGTCTTCAAAACTACTTCTTTCTGAAACTGCAAGTCACAATTTTCCAGGAAAAGTCTGTCACGCACCTAGGGATCTTCTGAAGGCAGCACTCCAGCTTCATATCTTTTTTCACTGTAACTCTCACCTGTTCTAGCTATGTTGGCTTCACTTGCACAGGCATAAGCATGTTGAGAGATTTTTTTAGGATGCTCATAGTTCAGTCACACTGTTCCTAAAATCATGACTGATTTCAAAACACACAATAAAATGAAATAATAGACTTAGAACTGCACACATTCATGCAAAGAAAACAGATGAGGTGTGCAGGTCTTTAAATGCATCATCCAGCTGGCTCCTTGAAAACCTGAGAGCTTTTAGCATGATTTTTGCCTATTGAAAACAGAGAAACAAAACCAAACTCTGATACAAACCCCTCTGGCTTTCACACCTGAGCTCCCTATAAAGAACCCATCAATACTCTGTGTGAGTAATCCTCAGAAAAGAACAGATAAATATAAGAATGTGATTAATGATCTAACAAATGATGATTATATCAAAATTATAATCCCAGTGATTTGCATTTTTGCAAACTCCATCTTTAACCTGTGACTTTGTAACTGAACACTTGCAATTCGTTTGGGATGCTTCTGCTTTTAATTTTTTGGTTTCATTTTGTAAAATCAATACTTTCATTGTCCCCTCGCCTCCCTTCAAGAAAGTATTACTTTTTTATGGCAAGTCTTAAAAAATACAGGAAAAAAATTCAGAAAAAATCCAGAAAATACTTTAAAATTTACAATTAAAATTCATTCCAGATTTGTTGTATTCACTACTTTGATGTGGAGTTCAGAGGCTGTATTAGTACTGTACTTCCCCATTGCAGTATGATTGGACTTTCAGAACACTGTTCCACACAAATTAAAGGGTGCTTTAAAAAAAAAAAGGTGGTTTCAAATTTATGCTATTCTGTGGGGAGTAGAGTAATTAAAACAAATTTTAAAATCATTAAGAGAAATGGATAATGCTAGCTTTTGTTTTCTTCCTCAAAACATTTAAGCTTTCTTTTCTATTTAGCACATTAATACATTTTTCCCCGGTTAGAAATAAAAGCTATAGGCCCAGTTCTGTTATGGCGGTGAGCAGGCAGTTGGATACGGTAATGCATGCCTGAAGCCTTCACCAAGGATGATAAGCCTGCATGAATTTTACGAGTCTCAGTATCAAGGTTGCCCTCGCCCAAGGGATTTAAGAATAAGGGGGGAAAAAAGAGAAGGCAGATGTATGAATAACTGGCATTGTAAATCTTCACCGTGGCAACCTACAGCTAGAAAAAGTCTGTGATGGGTTCATGACTTGAGAAGAAAGCGACACAGCAGAATGTGAATGGATTTTCTTCAGCTACTTAATACACTGCTTAGAGCAGCTTAAGGGTGTGCGTGTGAGAGAGTATGTGAGAGAGAGAGAGTGTGCATGTGTGTAAGGAAGGGGGGATCTGTGGAAATTTGTTAGAAGGAATTACTAGTGTTATACGGCTTGCTAGGGCTTGGTTTGTTTTTTTTTTTTCCCCTTTTTGGGGGAGGCTGTAGGGGAGGAGGAATACCATTTAGTCTCAGAATATAAATGACTGGATTTTGCTTGGGAAAAAAAGATGGTGGGGGAGGTGCACAGAATTATGCAGGCAAGTAACAATGAGCAAATTGGACCCTTAACAATACAGCACAAGGTCATAGCGAAAATCACCAGAGTGGGGTGGTGGGGGTTGCTGGTGGTAGAAAACAGATCATGATAAATAGCTTCCCATTTTGCAAAATCTGGTAGTTAATGAAAATAAGATGCATTTGAGTTGTCTGTGAACACCTGATTTTTTTCCCCCTTTCTCTCTCTCTCTCTTTCTGGCCCTGCTGATGTATGAAAGCAAAGCACTGACTCTAATTGTGCAATTATAAAACGGAAATGATGCAGGTTTGGCAACACAGAGAAAGAAGGCAGCTCAATAACATTGTTTAATAACAAGCAAATAAAGCTCAAAGGGGAAAGAGGTGACTATTTCTGCTTTAGACTCATTAAGGAGCCTGAAACATATTGTAAAAGAGTGATATTTAATTATGGGCTGGACTGATAACATGGAGCAGGGCCTCACTGGGAGAAAGAGACTCTATGCTCCTAGGAGCGAGCAGCCTCAAACATCAATTACCATGATTATCTACCCAGCACTTACAAAACGCACCCATCTCCCTGTTCCGGCAGCGACCCGTAAACAGGCATTGCATAGGCAAATTTATGGGCAGTCAGCTGGGGCCAGGTGGGAAAGCCAGCTTCCTATTGGTGACTTCTGTGCAAAAGGAGGAAAGAAGCAAAAGAAAGAAAAATCTGTCTTCTGCACTACTGAAAGAGCAATTTATTACCTAGCATTTGCAGGAGACAGCATTTGTTGCCCTGCTGCCTTTTTTGCCTCTGTTGGCTGTCTGAATGAGAAATGAGAGTATATTAACCAACTCATGGGTTACAGAAGACGGCTTGGCATGGGCCCATCAAACTTCGCCATGCTAAGGCGAGTCAAAGGTCAAGAGAGCGTTAGCAGCCGAGATTTAGAACTGAGTGCATCTCTTTAACCTTAACTGCTGGGAATGAATGGAGTCACTTTATTTTTTTAGTCAGGAACTTGGTTGCAGTGAAAGATGTCATAAGGAGGAGGAGGGTACCATCCAGCCTGGAGCAGATGGGAAAGTGTAAAAAGCAATGAGACGTAATATTCTTCAGGGGTCACGTAGATAAACTTAAGAAACATGTTTGTTGTGTTGCAGCTCCATGTTAACCATCGGGCCTAGAGGCTGGATCTTTGGCCTAGGGGTTTGTGCATCTTTGTTAACACACCATAGACCAAAGAAATAGAGATTAACGGTGAAAAGTAAGTGCCAAATGCACCTGAAGCCATTTAATCTTTCCTTCTATTTGCACCAACATTATTTTCACTGAGAAAAATCCTTAGTAAATGGAGCATGCTAATGACATGTGCACTGAACTTTATTTTTAATGACAGAGAGATTTCTCTGCCTGGAAAGACAGTGTGCCAGGTACGGGTTGCTGTGACCTGGTTCACAGGGTTCCTGACTGCGTGGACCTGCCACCCATGAGATCCTTGAAACAACAATGTCTATTTGCATGGCCTTTGCCACCTGCCCTGTTTTGCCTGTAGCCCCTGTGGGCTGCAGGAATCACCAGAATCAAACACACCAGGGAATGGTTTGGCTCCACACCCAGTTCAGACACATGTTCCGGGTGTGAGTTTTATTAAGCCATAATAGTACACTGTACCCTGAAGCATGAAGGAATCTGTGTAGAGGATCATTTCTTAAATTATTGGGAAGAGGTAAGTCACTTCCTGTTGAAAAGTAGGCTGACATATACATTCACCTGGAGACCCAAGCATAAGAGAACACTTTTGCTCAGAGGTTATGATTAAGATTCTGGAATTCTCTGAGACATGCTGAAATGCAGAGATTAAAAGGGAAATATAGATTTAAGCAAGGTCAAGATTTCACGCAACACGTGTATTCAAGGAGAAGTGTGTTTTGTTGAATGGGATACCAGCCTTGAGAGGACATCAGTTCTGACTGTTCTCCTAAGTTTAAGCTGAGTATTTTAGACAGCTTTAGGTGCTCAGCCTCTATGGCTCTCTATTGTGGCTATGTCCAGACTCAAAACAGACAGACAATAGTGAGGAAAAGAAGATGAAGATACTTTAAAGTAAGTACAAAATTACTGAGTTTGGGAGGGGATCACAATATTTAGGCTAAAGATGCTTTTTTGTTTCCTCCACCTCTTGGATCTGTACAGACCTTGTCATAATGAACAGGCAAAGAATTAAAGAATTAGTGAAGCATTTGTATGCTTAAAAAGACTAGGATATCCACCAGCTGACTGTGAGACATATGCAGGGACTGTCAAAGTACTGGTAATAGCCGTATAGCTGAGAGTTCATTGTCCTGGCCTGAAACTATATGTATGGGACAGATCAGGACAGGGAAGTTATGAGATACACAAATGAAAGGACTGATGCATTCCCAAATCAGAAATGATCTAGCATTGGTTTCAATGGTATACACCACACCAAGGAAAACTGCAGGAGCAATTAAAACCATTTATTGCTGATTATTAATGGGCCACATTCTTTTGGCTCCCAAAATAACTGGGAAGATTGCAAGAATCATATCCCACCCCACTATTAGCAGTTGCGCATTGACTTCACATTTCAGATCAAGAGTAAACAGGCTGGAGAGTGAATAAACAGGAGGGAAAGGAGTTGGAGAAGTTGCTTAGTAAATAATCAGAAAGAGGCATTCTACACTACTCTTCCAGCTCTGAATTATAAGTACATAGTCTTTATCCCTCCACCACACACAGGTAGTGGTACATACAAGATTTCAAAGAACTTGCAAATGGTTTGGTCAGACACTGGACCACTAAAGATAAAGAGAACAATTAAGAATATTGCATAAAAATGAAGCAATTTCTTTGCATCTGCATTCACTATGGAGATGCCTTTCTCTAAGCGAGTTATTTTCAGATAATAAACACAAGGCGGTATCAGAGATCAAGTTGTCAAAAGAAAAGAATATTAAAGAAACCAACAAAGAACAACAAAAAATCACTAGGATCACCCATTGTAAAAGTTCCAAATAAACATTAAAATAGTCAATTCGGAGAAACATACTCTTCCATAAAAATGACCATATTGTCTCACAAGGTCTTCAAAAGTACAAAGGCAATCTAAAGAATCACAGATAATTGACCTTACTTCAGTGTAAAATAAATCATGTGAAACAATAACTAAAACTGAAATATTTTAACAGACCATGGCATAAGAAAGCCAAACTGCCTGGTCTCTTAAAAGGTATATTGTTTCTTTCTAATCTATTAAAATTCTTTGGCAGCCAAAAAGAAGACCAGAACTTTTTCAATAAGCTACCAGGGAAAGGTGTGCCCTAACCAGAGGGCTTAAGGAAGTTTAAGTTTTCCACCTCTCCAACCTTGTCACACAGACTATTCAGCAAGGTGTGCTGCGCTCCTGGAGCACAGGACAGGAGGACATTTGGGTCTGCTTTTGCATGAGAGAGACTTCAAAGAAAATGTAGTATTTCCACTCTGAACTGCCTTTTGAATCCATGGAAGAGACTCCCAATAACAGCATCATTTAATATTTTAAATGTCAGGTTTCTAAAGTTTTCACTCCAAAAATAACCATCCAGAGCAGGAGAGCCTGGTTTTTCTGATTTTCCTCCTTTTTAAAAATCTGAATTGTTTGTTTTGAATGTCTGCACTGTATATTTTTATTTACTGGTCAAATAGTACTGCGATAGCAGAGGAGATGAGAAGGATGGCCTCAGGGTGTCCTGACAGTGCAAGCGGCAAAAAGGGCTAACACTCTGGAGCCCACCAGTGGTCTCCCAAAATCTCTGTGCACTCAGGCTGTGCTCATATTTATGCCTAACCTACTTTCCAGTCACTTTTTGTGCCGTCACAGAGCTTTTGTAGATGCACCACTGGGGGCAGGGAAAATGTAGAAAAAAAAAAAGTGCTCCAATTCTGTAACTATTCACCTGATTCTTTTGCAAATTTGGCCCTATACTCCTTGTAATTCACAAGTTGATAGACACTCGGGAGACTCCTAGCTGCTAACGTTCCTGTCAGCCGTGTCCCAAAGAACAAAGGCAAGTTGAAGTATTTTTTAATTCTACCCTCTCAGCTCATCAACACTGAGTTTACATAAAAATGTAAGAACATTACACTACGCACACTGCTAATAATCAGAAACTAAAGCTTTGAAGTTTCCCTATTTCACAGCTACTGCCATGACAGATGCTTGCCAGAGAAAACTCAGGGGGCATTTGTTTGCAAGCATTTTGGCTAAGCGTAGTGCCCATTGTGCCACTTAATATTTCAGCTATCTCTAGTGTAATCAGGGAACAGCAGTTACTTATTTATCTCACGTCTTGCTCTTTGCTAGCTACCTACTATCGCCAGCATGACCTCTGAAGCACACACATTAATTTTACCTCAGTATTTCTATAGCATCAATTAATAAAAACTGACTATGTTTTCAACAAACGCACATGTACTGATAAATGAGGGTCCTGACTTAATTGCTCTGTAAATTAAGAGCTCACAGTAGTGACAATAGAGAATAGTTTTAATATTTAAAAACTCATTAAATTTGTGTACATTTTGAATAATTAAAGTCACACGGCCACTTTAAAGAGCTAATTTAAGTTTAATTCTTAAATGTATATCACAGAAGAACTTGATCTGTTGAAAATTATTGGTTAATTTTCAGAACAACTTAATTCTGTTCTATTATTTCCCTGAAATTCTGCATTTATTTATATACTTATCTGTCCCTTCTGCCTGCCAGAAATTCCTTGCAACAGCAATTCCAGGATGATGAGACCAACCTGTACTTATATTGGCTTTCTATCCATAGAAAACAGTGTAAACCTAATGTTAATAATGTGTTTTTCTCTTTTCTTTTCTACAGTGGATCATAACTCTACAATTTCATTCTCGAGATGTCTATCAGATCCATTGATTAGATTTAAATAGTGGATGTTTTGAGAAAAACAACTTTGTTTATGACTTGCAGCTGTGTGAAGACGCAGTTCAAATGCTCAAATATGTGTTATTTTGACAGAATTTGCAAGGGTTCATGGAAATCCCATGTCCTTACAATTATGTAAACTCAAGGGATGGTCAAAGTTAAACCTTCAAACTGTGAGTAATTACCATTTCCTTTTCCACTCAGAACTCTGAGTTTTAGAAGTGAGTAGTATTTTAAAGGACAATATCTGATTTCCTGTCTGTCAGCTCAAGTACTGCTAGCAAAAATTTGGTTCACCCTCCTCACTTGATTATTTTTGTGGCGTCCAAAGGGACAACTCAATAAAGAAAGCTGGTTCCCTTGCTGAAGATAATGCTCTAAATAGGACAAAACCAATTCTTAGTTACAGCAATTCACCTTTGTGCAGTTAACTTTTCTTTCTCCTGTGGCTCATACGTCAATCTTCATATTGTTACTAGTATTTAATCAGTGATTAAGCTGCCATAGAGTAAATACAGACAGATTGTGCTGCAACATTTCTATGTTCTTTCAATATTATGAAGTGTAATATTCAGGTAGGTGCTTAGATATCAAAGTGATAGACACTTAATACCTGAAATAAATAGAATGATTCTTCCTGAATCATTGCAAAGCGACTTAAGTGTCTAGCTGTAGTGGAGGAGATGAAGTGTTGTTCACTGACTTTTTAATAAATGGAGGAAAATAGTGCAAATCTTATGTGACTACCATAACTATGTGCATTAAAAAAATTAATGCCCTTCTGATTTTGTCTTCCTTATGCACTGATTATCTAAGAATATCCTGAGAACACAAGTTCTGGACTAGAAGAGGAACAGACATGGTCTCCAGAACAGCACATTTAAACCTGTATTCTTGAGTTGTCACAGAGTGTACACTCCAAACTCCTGGACCTGAGTAGTCCCATAGGAAAATTTAATTTCAGGTGATACTCAGGTGCATAGAAACATGTCACATCACTTGTTTCTACTCAAAAAAGCTCAGATTTTGCCTAAGGAAGACTAAACTGCTCACAGATTTGTCAATGATCACTTGCAGTAATCTCGTCTTTAATGCCAAATAGTGGCCATGCGACCCCTGCTTCTCTAAATTCCTTGCTTATATATCCCTATTTCATACCTTAGCCTTTCTAACCACAGTGCTGCTTGGGAAAGTTACAGTCTGGTGATTCTCTACTGTAGCCCAAAGTCTTTTTCAGCATAATTGCTTCTCAGAAGAGAATTCCCCATCCTAAAAACACACCCAACCTCCTTTCTTCACAGAGGTATGCAGAAGTGAATTGCATATTGTTTGAACTGAGGTCCAGTTTCCCAAGGGGTTCTAATCTCTCCAAGGAATAATGTTGTACTCTTATCATCATTTACCTCTCCTCCAATCTTTGTGTCATCTGCAAACTTTGTCAATCTCCAGTTCATGTTTTCTCTCTCATAGTTGATAAGATGTTAAATAGTAAAGGGTCACAGCTTATCTTTGTGAGACCTTGATAGAAACACACCATTTACAGCAATATTTGTAAGATCAGTTAACTACTTTGAATCTATTCAAGGTGTGTTACACACACTTTATATAACTTCAGGAAGTCTATTCTGTGCAAGACTGATGATAAGTTTAACCTATACATGTCTACTATGTTGTTGATATGATTACCTATAGAAATCAAACTTGTCATCCTCCGGTACCATGAAATTCAGGGGTTGTGAGGGTTGTGATTAGCAGATCTACAATTTGACAGAGCCATATCTCTACAGTATAAAAGAAACAAAGGCTACAAAGGCCACTTGGAGACCTCCGTTGGTGCTGTCTGGCTTTAGGTATTGGGAATTTTTTCCTGACTATGATAATTCCTGGCTTCCTTACTTCTGGATATTCATCTGGCTAACAAATGGACTTCTGAGTTTTCTGCTAGGAACAGAACTGTATTTGATTTAGACAATCTTTTTCTGATGGGCTTTACAACATTAAGTAGCCTTTCCAAGTCATCATGTTTTCTTAATTGATTTTTCTTGCCCTCAGGTTTTACAAATGGAAAAATAAAAGGTGATAGCTAGCATTTATAGTGATATTCCATTTCAACCAGGGAAATGTGGAAATCTATGAACAGAAATTAAAAACTGAGAGTAAATAAAAAGTGCAACAATATCATTAATTCTAAATGTACACATTATACTCAGATCTCCATTAGCTTTTCTTCCTCTTTCAAAACACGACAATGTTCCTCAGCTTAACTTGAGAAGACACCACACCACACTTTATGTTCTTAAGGACAAGGTTTTAAGGTCCATAACACCTAATTTATTATTCCATATAAAGTACTGAATTTTCCCACTCAAATCCTTATAAGTTTTATAAAATTTGGTAGTATTTACCTGGTGACAGCGGGGAGAATCAGAAAAGTGACATTTTGGCAGTAATGCACAATACTTGTGTTAAACCATGTACATGGTGGTGATAGCAATGTGATAAATTGTGAGGACATGATAGCTGGCAGCTTTCAGCAACACACACTGGAGGATAAGAAAGAGAGAAGAGCACATTAGATGTGAAGCTGCAGGGGAAGTTAAGCAGGCAGGCTACAGTTACATAAGGAGGGACTTAACCAGGAGGAAGGAATTAACACCCATAGTCTTGTGAAAATTGCTTATGATCTGTAATGACACAAATTGGTGTATTAGCTCAAGCTTCATTGGTGAGAAAACATAAACTACTGGAGGGTGCCTTTTAAAATAGATATGAGATTTACTTCTAGTATCTGTTTTGGCCTTTTTCTGCATCTTCTAGGAAGACTGCAAAACATGTAGGGAGATGTAATGGTTGTGCAGAAATCCCTTCACTTGTCAGTCACAACTCTTGGGCCCTACACTGGAAAAGAAAATCTTTACATTGTCTAGTAACACTTTACAGAGAACCTGGACTTTATGAATGGTGCTGTTCTTAGGTAATGGGTTGTGTCAAAATCAAACTTAATGTAATAACGCTATATAGTGTTACCTGATCTAATATGTGGATTATGTGCAATTAGTACCAAAGAATGTGTTCATAATAGCAGCTTGAAAACATGTATAATATATGTAGCAAGTAGTGTGAAATCACTTTATTTTCTGTGGCGTTTCTAGTGATTCTGTAGAAAAAGGGCAATTTTCTGTTAAATATTAGTGTTCTGATTTTACAGTCATGGGCACCAGTGCTAAGAACCTTGACAGATGGATGGGTATACATACTATTGTATTATGCTCAGTAGGACGCCTCCATAAGGGGCATTAAAAGAAAATAAAAGCAAGTTATTTGCTAATATATATCACATACATTAGAAAACAGAACCTTTGATTCAGTCATCCATGTTTCATTTAGAATACGTTGTTTGATATTTGCTTTGCCATGTTTTTATTTTAACATTGCTGTTGTCCTACATTGCCCTCCTTCAGCATTTCCCCCATTCTCATACATCCAGATCAATCTCTTAGAAACTCATCAAAATCTTCACAGCTTATAATAGCTGATTTACATATTCACAGATGATATCATAACATTGTCAGGGAAAAAAAATGCAATGACCAAGGATAATTAACATGTACCTTAAAAAATCCCAATGCACTGAGTATTTTAAGATTCAATATGTTTGTGTATATACATATGTATATACATATAAGTACATGTATATATGTGTATATATATATCTACACACACATATCTATTTGTTTTTGACATTTGTTGTTCTACCTTCATCTTGGTCATTACAATTCAGTAATGGATCCTGTTGTGCATTAAAATTCCAATTGTGGTCCATTACCACTTCCTTCATTGACAGCTCTATTGCTTCACAAGCTATTGTGCTATGTATGGCATTGACTGGATACACTGGATGCACTTCAGCAACATCACAACATGCATAATAAACAACGTGTTGCTCCGTGGTGTGTACCAGGAATGGGCACAATGGTGTGTAATCCATCACAAACTTCTTCACTGGGACACTGGGGGCATCCTTCCTCCTGTGGGTTTGTCCTTGAGGGTCAGGGCCAGCTCAGAGATGGCATGGCCAAGGGTGGGATGGTTCCTGGCTAGGACATCCTGCCCTGACAGCCCCTTCAACAAGCCCTCAGCCCTAGATACCTGCTGCCTTTCCAGCATCTTGAGCAGTTATCAGCCAAAGCTGTAACAAATTAAAAGATTTTGAATATTTTTATTTTCCTTGCAGTTCACATGCTTCAGTAGAAAAGGGAAAACATGAGGTGCTCTCAAACAAATAGCTTTCTGTGGCAGCCTCCCCTGCCCATATTTCCTCCACACCAGCAACAACTCTTTTGGTGATGATTCTCTCTGGGGCCTGATCAAAGGCCATTAAAATGAACAGGAAACTTTCTGTTGACATTAATGAACTTTGACTCAGACTTTAAAAGTCAGTGAGCAAGAGCATGACAGCTGCATTACTAGAAATAGATGGAAATCTTTGGAGTGCTGTGGTTCAAAACACACTAATCTTTACCTAAGAGTGTGCAAGTAAGAGCAGCATGAGGAGTATTAATCCAGTTACAGTTCTCCAGTGAGCAGAGAAGTAACAGGACTTTCAACCAGGAGAAATATTATGCCAGCAGTCTAGTTCAGCAATGTGTGTTTTTGAAAGGCCACTTACAGGAGCAAAAATTGAATTCTCAAAGCATTTTCTTAACACTGTAGCATCAACAGGCATGCTTCTCAGAGAAGGACCGCATAAAGTACAAGAGGAGTTCAAATTCACAAAAGAGGGGGAAAAAAATCAACCAGAGGCAAGGATTCATTTAGTGCAAAAAGGATAGTTTGTAGTGTTACAAATATATAGCTGCTACTTGATAGAACTAGAACAGAGAGAACAGAGAAACTTCACTGTCCATACCAACTCTTAACCCTACTGCTTTAACACTCTCGCAACTGAGCAACTTCATGTACCAGCAGGCTGTCCCAGTTGGGTAACAGGTTCATCTTACTGTCATTACCTTCATCAGGGATGCTGCTGAATGCTTGAAATTCTTGTTCTTGCAGATCCCAATTCTCCTCCTGCCTTGTCTCTGCTGTTGTTGATTCTAGTTTATTCCAGCTCTTACAGTCAACGTGCTCAGGTCAACTGATTCAATTTGAGGACATTAAGAGCCCAAGAGTACTAACTCCTACCCAGCTAAATTATTTTGCATCTCCAAATTACAGATACACTGCTCTCCTTTTAATATTTGCAGTGCTCCACCATTTCTCATTTCAACTTTCCTGGAATATAACAAAATAGGTCCTTGCCAGGTCCTGCATTCCCACTGCAATTCATTGTCCAAAATGCCTGGTGCAACACACTTTTCCCTACCTTCTTCCAGAAATGTCGTAGGTTAAAGAATGAGTGATAAAGGAGGGTTTTGTTTTGTTTTGTTTTTTTTTTCTATTCCAGAAATTACTTAAACTGTTGCTGCTAACCAGTGCCCTACCCTCATTTATAGCACTTTTCTTGTCATTTATTAAAATACTTTTAAAAGATACGCAAGAAACTGTATGGAATAAGCTCTTTTCTCCCCCTTTATTTTTAGTTGGCTCTTCACATATATATTGTGCAGTGAATTACTGAGTTGTTGCAATCTGCTTTTCTTTTTCCCCTGTTAACTCCCAAAAGTTCTGTGCTTGGAATAAAAAAGACTTGGTAGTAGATAGATGAATATCTGATTTTTAAACTGGTTGAAAGATACATTGGATATGTTTCTTGTATGGAATAAGTGCTGTAAGATCGAAAAGTTTCATTCTATTATCAGCTTTTCTTTTTTTTTTTTCCAGGGAGCTTTGCTGTTGTGAGATCTTAAATCTCACCCATTGTGTTCCTGGGGTAGGGAGAGCTCAATTCTGTTGCTTTTTAGCCCCTCACTAAAAGCATGTGAATGATGATACTTCCAACAGACAACACTTTTCCACTGTGCCATGAATTGCAAATGCCAAGCTTATTTCACAAAAGCAACCACACAGAGCAGCCGGTAACCCCACGATTAGTGAGCTGGGCTGTATTTAGGCCAGTGACAGCTTCCAGCAACCTCTCAGCTCCTGGTCCTGGGTGCCAAAGTCCACAACCTGATTCACTGCTGCTTGTTCACTGTCCCTCCCTTCCCATCAGGGTCACAAGCAACTTGTTTTTTCCAAATGCTGTTCTGCTGTGTGCTTCTATCTTAAATCACTTGGGAGGTTGGTCAAGCAATAACGCATTAACCATCATTAAGAACTGTTTTGCAAATGGTGTGTATTGCACTACATCTTTAACAGTATTGTACCATACAACTACTTATGCTCAGAGTTTCCAAATATTGATTATTTTTAAAAGCAAATTTTATCTGTTAAGGAAGATATTTCAATTGAATACTGAGAAAAAATTGTCAGAATTATTTTCTTAATATGACAAACTACCAGTGTATTTTCCTTTCTTTGACATTCTCCCTGGACTGGAGGACTTAAAAAAAACCAGAAAGTGAAAGAATAAACAACAGAAATCAAAATGTTTTGAAGATTTTTTATTTTGAATTGTTGTCAGTCAAAATAAGTAATATTCAATCTATTGGAATTTTTGTTCTTAAAATCATTCAAATCTATATAATTGTGAAGCCTGTTAAAATATTTGAAGCAGAGCACAACTGGCATAAAATTTACAGCTGAGCTACAGAGTACTTCTAGAGTTCATTCTCTGAAAATAAAATAATTTTTTAATCATAATTAATATAAATATAATTTTTCTCTCAGTGACACAGCGAATTATGCATCATCAACATTCAAGCTGAGTGATAAAGCAGGCTAACTCATAAATTTGGAACGGTAAACCTAATTAATCCCAAGATAGAGGGTATTACAATAAATGAAGTATTTAGAATTAAAAAAGTAGTAGTAGAAATATTTAACTAAGAGGACGGGGGCCATTATTGAAATGATGTCATACAATCTGGGAGGCATTGTCATATTCAGTAAATTAGCATGGCCTAACCACAGCAGAAAATTTCCTTGAGCTGCAATAAAGACTAAATGCTTTCAGACTCCCATGATCCTTTGTAGTCGTCATTTTAAAGCACTGCCTTAGTGAGCTAAACCTGTAAAGTTTTCTTTTGAGCGGCTGTGAGTTGATTAGATCTATTTCAGCCTAGTAGTGGTAATAGGCTCCTCTCTGTGAAACTGCTTAGCCTCTGCTCCCCTGGCAGCTGGAGAAACTGGAATTAATCAGGTCTGCTGGGGACTTCTTCAGCATCTCCGCAGGCCAGCGACTCTGGAATCATTTACTACAGAATCTTACTGTCAACTCTTTGTCATTTAGGCTTTTGATTATGCTTGCTTTCTTCAGAAAAAATGGAAATGGGTGACAGATTATCCTAATGCAGAATTTCACTAGTTACTTTTATAGGCATCTATTATCCTCCTTTGTACTGTCCATAAAAAGAATGTAGGTGTGTGCAAAGATTTTTGGGGGCAGAGATATGAAGAATATGCTATTGAAATTAACATATTTCTTATAATTAAAGTATGTTTCTTTCTAATAAAGGGACCCTCCCCCATCAAATAACTGCATATTATTTTGTCACTAGCACAATATCTGGATTTCCTCTCTTTTTTATTGAAAATCGATAGCTAGGGAAAAAATTATCAGATATCTTTATTACAATGTTACTGTCCAATAACAGTGCTTTCTACTCAATATACTGTATATGTATATTGTTTTTTAAACTGTATTAAATATGAGCCTTAAGAATAAATGCATATTTACATAGACTGTTAACTACTCTGAGCTTCAGTGAAAAGAAAGTAAACAGTGAACACTGAAAAAAAAAGACAATTAAATCCACCTTCTTTTCAACATTTCATCCCACAGATATATCTTCTATAGACTTGGTGCTCTGTCAATGCACTCAATGGGCAGTCTGGTGCAGTTCTTAATGAAATCATCACCTCTTTTGACATTCAAAAATTTGGAGCTTTATATTACAATTATGCACAGTGACAAAAGTCACTTTATTTATATAAGAAGAAATATTGTATGACACTGAGTCAGAAGCTTTTCATAGGTGGTATAGGGAAATATTGTGGAGCAAATGCTTGAAAATGGTTGTTTATAAGAATATTTTGTTGTATGAACTTGTATGCACTTAATAACATAAGGAGATATATATGCATTTTCATGACTAGTGTTCAGTACACTCTCTAAGGAGTTTGGCAAAAGATATTTTCCACAAACAAACAATGAACAGAACAAATTGTTTCTTCTATCTTTTTAGTATTTTTTTCTTCTTTGCTGCTGTTGTTTTGTTCAATTTCATTCTAGAAAGTAGATTTAAACAGGAGTTGCCTTAACAGGTTAAATGAATTAAAATTTTAAGACTATATCTAATTTTTTTTAATAACTCCATTCAGAAAAAAAAGACAGGCACTGAAGCTCTAACAATTTAAAAAATGGCTATATTGAATAATTGCCAAAATGCCAAAACTGTTTCTTTATTTATATTGTGAATAATTCTGTGAATTACAGAAATAGGCAACAGCTTCCATGAGCTTGCTCCAAATAGAAGCAGCCTGTCTCTCTCTGTTCTTTAATAGACTTGGTATCTGCAGCAAGCTTGAACTCTAAGCTATGAAATCTGAAACACATCTACACCCCATGCACCACCTAGATTTTTCATTTGTCCTTGTCTGCCTACATCCAGTTGACTAGAAAACTGACTTTAAAAGACAGAGGTCTA
Source organism: Brachypteracias leptosomus (assembly GCA_013401335.1). Classification (NCBI taxonomy): domain Eukaryota; kingdom Metazoa; phylum Chordata; class Aves; order Coraciiformes; family Brachypteraciidae; genus Brachypteracias; species Brachypteracias leptosomus. Next base: position 8,310 of record VYZX01011166.1, on the reverse strand, counting down.
ATTTTCTTCTGCTCACAACTAAACATGGTAGTTCATACAGGCTGGACTCAAAAGGATTGGTGGTGTGGTTATGTCAGCTAACAAATGAACTGGATTTTTTCATCTAGTGTTCCACCAGAACGAAGGGCTCTGGCTAGAAATTATTTAAAACCTGAATCTCATTGTTAGGCTACCAGGTTTGATTTTGTAGGGACTGGCACTATCCTTGCTTTGCCCCTTCTTGTTGAACACCCTGCAGCCATGGCTGGTTCATAGCCCCTTCCTTCCAGATGAGTAGGCACCGTGCCCAAGTGAGCCCTCCAGATACCACCTCTGCTGCTCATTCAATAGCCTCTGGTAACGTGCCTCTTACACCCATGCAGAACCTCTTGCTATCAGGTGGTGATGAAAAAACCAGTCTTTTTTCCCTTGTATTCACATGTCCTGGCTCTCTGTGCAATGCAGAAGGGGCCATGAGGCTGGGTCATTTTGGCATTGTCCCTTCCACAATAAAGCGTATGGTTGGCAAAACTGATGTAACCAAAATAGAAAGAGACTCACTAATTGAGCTGTTTAACACAGAGTGGCATGCCACCTGGAAAGCACCCAATGCTAATGCTGCATCTTAATGTGCGTAGAGAGTCTTCCTTATCCTTTCAGAGGAAAAAAACCTCTAACCCGCAAACAACCAAAAAAACCCCATACACAGTTAAATTGCAGCTGTTTGGTGTCTAAATTGTGGGAATTATCAAAAAATCCTGAGTTTTACGTGTCTATAAATAGTCCAAGTCCAAGAAATCACAGAGAGTTAAACATAATAAATGGGTCAGGTTTATTCTGTTCATGTTCATGTTCAAGTTCTCTTTTTCTATTGAATACTTGCCCTTCTTTTATCCTTAGACTACTGTGGTCATTTGTCAGTGACAATTTGTTGAGTTTGGATGTGTTCCTCTTCTCAAGAAAAGGACTTCAGATTAGATCTGTACAAATATTGAGGCAGCTAACCTTGGGAAGTGTCCACTGACATCACCATTCTTAGCTAATTGCAGATGTTCAGGACTCAAGTGGTAAATATTTAACAAGGGGGCTTTTCACTTTCCTCAGTATGCCTCCCAGGTACTTGAGACACTGCATTATTTTAAACAAGATGCAATATATTTTAGCCAAAACCAAACTCTGCACTGCAGATGTTCAAAGTAGGTTTCAAATCCTATTGAAGCATGTGTGAAAAGCAAGTACTATAAAGTTGTTACTTCAGAGTGCAAAGCATTACAACTCCTTCTACATTGTTAACAAGCTACCTCTACATCTTCTTCTCTGTGCAGCTTATTTTATAACAGAGCTATACATTGCCATATAAACTGTTTAGGGTAAAAATGGTTTTAAACCTTGATTACTGGAAATAACTCCATCTGTTTTGACAGAATCTGATCAGACAGAAAAGTGGAGGTGAATTTAAGCTTCAGAAGAGAGGGTTAGGTGAATCTACCATGGTACACAAGTCTTGTGGCTACTGCATCTTCTAATTTGGGGTTTACCTCTTTCTCTTTTCATCTTATGCTGCTACTCCAAGTTACACAAAACTGTATGTCCTGCTCTGTCCCCAT
>VYZX01011163.1:0-22027 GCA_013401335.1 Brachypteracias leptosomus | reverse complement strand
GGAGATACCTCTCCACAATTTTCGTTCTTCCCACTAGTTGTTTAAGGAATTCCCAGCATCCTTCATGACTGATCTTACTCCTATCTCCTCAGCTTGCAGAGAATTGTTAGATGCTTGCTTTCTTCTAGCACACTATAATGTGCAAATTTGATACAGGAGGACAGTATTTTACTGCAGTTTCCCAAGGGCGTCAATTAGCTTTCTTTCTTTCATCTACACTTTCTTGGTAGGCAGGAGTGACACTTGGTCACACTGAAAAAGAGATATCACCATTAGGGCTCCCAAATACACTATCAGCACTGTTCTTATCAAGAAAGCAATGCAAGGAATAAACATGAGCTTGAGCTCAATGAAATGCAGTGTAAAACAGCTGCAGGGTTAAATATGTAAACAGGTTATTTTTCTGCTTCATCGTCCAGAACTGCAAGTAATATAGCTCAGAACTGATGTTGCGTCACCTTGAGGAATTCACAACTATGCAACATCAGTCAGACCCAGATCAAAGATCCACTGCTAGAGGCAATAACTTTTTGGTCTCAGCTTGCTATGTTTCAGAAATGTGGTTTCCCTGCAAAAGTCAGACTACTGTACTAGAAAATTCATCAAGCTGTTTCTTTCAATTAGTCATCATGACACGCAGAAAGACTTTCTGTGCTTCTCAGTATTCTGTACAGGTTAGCACTGGTTTCTGAACATCATTTTGAAGAAACAACGCTGGAGGGAGGATCAGGTAGGTCACTGTCATTAAAAACACTTCCATCAACTTTTGCCAAAGTGAAACTGCTGATTGTCTATTAATGAATTCACCATCTTTCCATACACTGAAGACTGCTTCAGACCAGACTTTGAAGCATCTATTTCCTTTGATTTTGTACTTTTTGCTCAAATTAGGGTAAGAGAAAGCACATTTATTTAGTATTCTCAATCACAATTTTTAGTGGGAAGAAAATGTGTTGATTATGTTCCTGATTGATACCAAATTGATTTGGATTATGAATACATACACATATTGTTTCAAAAATAATGAAGATTTGGAATAAAAACAAAGTACATTGAAAATTAACCTGTAAAAAGTCAAACTAGCATCTCTGCTTGCAAAATAATTAAGAATGCTGATACTTAAATGAATTGGGACAGTTCACTAGGACATAGAGCAGAGGAGTAAAAAATATATCTTTAGGTACTCCATTTCATTACAGGACAGAGAATTAGTCATTTGCTGGAAAACTGATAGCACCAAGACTTTGGAGTATTTATCTAGACAATTTATTGAATAGATTCAGATTAAGTAATATCAGCATAATAGGCTAGAGGACAATTTTTTGCATGTATGCCAACTTAGCCAAGGTAAAGTAGGGGAAAAATAAAGTAAGCAGATGCAAATATCCAAAGGGAAGAAACATCAAAGGAAGAAGAATAATTTGCTGAAATAGAAAGTTTGCTATGTTGAAAAAAGAGATGAAATTAAACCAAGGATGTTTAATATGATTATTACAAAAAATAGTTTGTGGAAAATACATCAGGCTGTGGAACTATCACAAATAGAACTGAAACCTCCTAAGTATTTATAGGAAAAAACCCAATACTTTTTATGTTTGATCCTTCTGCAGCATAAATCAGACTATATAGAAACTAGCAAACAATAGTGATCCTACAGCACCTTTGTTACAATATTTCTAACTAATAAGACTGCCAATATCTTCAAAAAACACAAATGTTTAAATGTTGCCTTGGTAATAACACTAAATAAGCATTTTCTTTAAAATTTGGAAACTTGGCAGGCCCTTGTAATCATTGACACATTTTTCCACTTCGTCTAGACATATCCAAAACATTGAGAAATGCAACTCAAAGGTATTTATGCAGCCATTCAGAGTAAAAGTTTGGAGCAGTTTTGTCTCAGTTTCAACCTCTCCAACAATACACCAATAGGAGGGAGTCCCATAGTCCTACAAAAAGAGGATATGTATCCTTTGTGATACCCCACTACACCACACGGCAAATCAGGTACTCTATGCATTGAAACAGAGCCACTTCCTAGGCAAGGCTGCCTCTCTGCTGTGCTGTAGCACTTGGGGACTGTACCAAAAGAAAATCTCAAGGTTTTTAAATGATCCATAGATATTTTCATTATTCACTTCCTTATTATTAAAACAGTGACAGCATGACAAAGACCACAGATTTTCAGATAGATCTCTGGAACGAAATGGTAGAAAGCCTGCAGCCTGGCTGTACACACAACTAAAATAATAGGCTACAGAGGCAGATGCAGTCCCCCCTGACCTTAACCAAGTTGATGTTTACATATGAACCTCCCCACTCGGCTGCAGATAAGGAATGAGAGACATACTACAAATTAGTGAAGGTCAATAGAGCAGGAGGCAGGAGTTAGTCAATTACAAAAGCAAACCCTCTGCTAAAGCACCAAGTCCTGTGTTTTCTTAGTTTAATCAACTGCCTGAGTCATGGAGTCTAATAAAATTGACCTGTTTTTCCTTTGTCTAATTGACTGATGCCTGGAATTGCATGAACTTTAGGTGTACTAGAATTTAAATCTTAATATCATGTAGCAAAAGGAAGACATTTAATTAGTCTGTCTCCAGGTTTAATGGCTGCTTCTGCGATGTGCATTTCCATTCAACCATGACAAAATCTTTGCTTTGAAGGTGTTTACAAAGACAAAAAAAATTGTTTACAAGCTATGTATAAACTCTACCGGGTACTAGTAAATTTGCTATAGCAAAACAGTTCTTATGTGAAGAACAAGTACTGAACTATAAACAAAAGCAGAAAAGGAAAAAAACCCCAAACCAATACTTTCCTCAAGTGAGATGTGTTCTTTCTGGCAAAGAAATGAAGAAAATAATGAAGTTTGTTTTCTTGAAATAGCAAGGTGTCATAATTTTCCTGATTCATTCACCAGAATAAGTTGTTCAAAATCCTAAATAGCCTTATAGATCTGTTTTTAACCCTTACCTCTGAGGGTCATCTACATAACTATTTGAACCCTTTAAAAAGGTATATACAGTTTCAATATTTTCAAGGGGTTTTTTTGACACATTTCCTATATATATTTTAACCTAACTTAAAATAGTCTTCAGATGAAGTGTCTCAAAGCTTGCTCCCTTAGTGACAAGTAGCCACAACTTCTGTGGCTGCTTCATGGCTCCTCCTTTAGCCAAGAAATTTGTGTATGTACTTGAGCTTAATTAAAGTAACTTGCTGAGCTTTAATTCAAATAAAGTTGGACACTGGTCTCAAGTATTGTCTGACCCTTGGCTTTTCAAAGGAATCCAAGGACACCCAAACCCCACTGCAAGAGTTAGTGCCTAAAAAAATTTCAACCCAGAAGATACCTGACTGGTTGTGTAATGGCCATGTTTCTGAGTAAAATAGTAGTCAGACATGGAAGGCCCACTAGGCTTATTTTTACTCAAGACTCCATGACCCTCTTCCCCTCAAACTACACTCATTGAAGTTAGAAACTGGAAAATAGCTGTAAAACTCCACTACTGTATCATCTGCAGTATGAGAAGACAGGTATCTTTAAAATTAATATATTTTTAAAAGATAATAAAATTGAGACAAACTCCAAAAACATACTTTCTGTGTACAGTTCCCTATGCATTCACAACAATATCATGTAGTTTCTGCTTTGGAGAAAGCAATTGCCTAGGGTTACCACCAATAAATTCTGCTGGAAAAATACATTATAAATAAAGTTTCTCCCACAGCGCACCATAAAGCACAGCTCCTTGAAAGGGATTCTTCTAACACCAGACACTATAGAAGAAGATGTTGAAAAGCACATTCTCAAAAACTCAAAGCAGAATTATAGCTTTCATTTACACATGGTTTGGTGACAATGTATACATCCTCTCTACCTAATCACACAGTTTTATATGTATGTTTACAAATTTTTACATATATAGGTAAAATATACAACATGGAAAAATCAACTTACCTATCCATTCAGTTCACCATTGTTATACTAGTACTTTCTCTACTCCACTAAACTAACCACATTTTTCAACAGTACCTCTCTTTTGGCTGGGAAATTTCCCAGTTATTTTCCTTCTCTGCCAGCTGCACAGTTACTGGTACCTTACTAACACATTTTCCTTGAACTGATACTGCTTTTCAACCATCTCTATGTTCCCCATCATCATACTGCTATTTCTGGACTAAACAATGCATTCTATCACTACACAAGAGTCATCCCCTAAGAGGGAAACCAATTTATTTGCTGTTTCTCATTTCTTTTATCAAGGGACTACTTAGTTGAAAAATCAAAATTTGTTTTCAACATTCTTAAAAACAGTACACATAAAATGCATACCATGAAACTCAAGTTTTTTAAGCAAACAGCTTCAGTGATCAAATAGGTTCAGAAGTGAGCATCCAATGCTTCCAAAATGTATTAAAACAATACCTCATGTTGGCACATAGGGCTATCTAGATCTACAATAAAAGGCCACGGAAAATGGAATCCTTTTAGTCACTGACATGAGCCTGCTACATTCATGAGCTGTTAGAGAGAGAAACATTTTAGAAGCAGATAGAGAAAAAGGGAAAATAAGTAGACTTTACATCTCCTATTGATCAGATTTAGCACATTGTACAGGTCCATTCAGTTTCCGTCAGTTCCACTGACAAGTCTTAGAACCCTTAAACAAATTTCAATGCTTCTCTTGAACTAACTCTCATGTAGTTTAAGGGAGTTCACAACAGGCTCTGGTCTGAAAACATTAGCATTGTCAATCATAATCAACTTTTACATAAATATTTCCATTCCACTGAAAAATTGCTTATACGATGTCAACAAAAAATGATTAAACATCAGAAGCCTGCATGTCCAGTACCCACAGCCACAAATTAAAACAAATGACTAATATAAATTACTTTTAGCAGGATTAGTGCTCAAAAGTATGAGATTCCCTTGAGATCATTGAGAAATCAGTGCCCAAAGTTTCCTTTTAATGAAAGATGGCACTTTTGTACTAGACAGAATGTTAACAAATGTTAAGGCAAAATTCAGAAAGGTTTGAAAAAAAAAAATCCAGCTTTATTCATTACTAAACATTAAGTGTATTTAAACTCCTTCCCAATGAAGAAATAACATTAGTTTTGTGATATTACAGTCACTTCTGATGAAGTAAAATTTTATGTCAAATAAAATTACATTCAAAAGAATGTCTTACTCCATCTTTCCTTTGGCTATCAGAGTCTTTGTCTCATTGTCCAAAGAGGCATGCCAAAGACACAGGGGGAAAGTTAGGGGAAGAGGAGGAACAAGTGTTCTCACACATCATCCATTCCTTGAGGTACCTGGGTCCTGCTGCTCCCATCAGCAGGATCAAGTATTTGCTATTGTACTGAGTACACACTGCATGTGGAGCTGGCTGGCTCCAGGGAGGAGACACCATGGGGGCTTAGGTTTTCACTGACCACACTGATCAGACACAAAAACTACTTCTGAAAGACTTTGGTAAATATCAACTTTTATGCATCTAAATTAACTGAGCACTGTGCATAGCAGTTGCATCTCCACCACCATATACTTTGGGCCCCTTTAGAGTGCAATAGTTGTGTCCAAACTGGAAAAGGGAAGCCTTGTTTATAGTTTGTCTAGAGCTTGTGTCCAGTGCTGCAGCTTCCTCACAAAATAGACACAGGCCTGATGTGTAACAATGTACAGATGACTGAGGGTCAGGGTTTAAAATAAGAAGATGAAAGAAAGACCAGTATGATCTTACAAACTCACCCACATACATCTCCTGTAATACATTTAACAAATCTTGAGCTGGGTCTTGTTTTTTATAGCACAGTAAGTGCTCTATAGGAAGTTATGATCTGATAAAATGTCAGTTAGCACACATGAAGGCAAAAGTGGTCCCAAATGGGAAAATTATTGAGATCTTCCTGAAGAGCAAATTTAAAGCATAACACCTTACAGAAAAAAAGATGCCATGGCAGCCCACAATTGTATGTTGAAGTTTTAGTTTAAAATACTGCCTTATGAACCATAAAAAGCTGTGTTCCTATATTGAGATACGAGGTCTTTGGAGCAAAGAAAATAGATCTTTGAAAGTAATGCTAATAGAAAGCAGTTGACACAGTAAGGCAAATGAAAGAATAATTTGCATGCAATAAAACTCCATAGACTCAGAAAGGATCTGATAATTTATTAGTTGGGAAAACTAGTACTCTTGTTTTTAGCAACTTGTCAGACAAAAGCCAAAGGGAAGATATTTAAACACAGCTTTTCAGAGAGGTAGGTCGGTATATGGACTAATTTGGGAAAAGGGTACATCAAGAGAGACACTGAGGAGGTTAGAATATAATTCCTAGCATAAAGGAGACATTGAAAATGAAGGAAAAGACATCAGAGGAATTTGAAAGGCTCAAGAAAGCCAAGCAGACCTGAGGAGGTATCTGCAGTATCTCATGCTTTTGTAAAATATAAACTATGTTTCCAATATATGAGAATTACAATTTTACTATGGGTAAATTGTGGCTTGAGTGAGAAACTTCTAGCAAGACTACAGACCTGATCTCTGTTTCACAGAGAGACAAAAGTCTATTAAGAGAACAGGAAAATGCATATTATTTTTTTTTAATGCTGAAATTAGTTGGTTGAGGTTTTTTTCCATTGAGCATTTGAAGCTAACTGGATAGCTCATTGACTTGAAAAACATGATCACAAGATGCTGACGTCGTAACCATGTTTAATGCCAACTACTCTACATTGCAGCTTGTCCAAAGGACACATGACCAGTTACCACATCTCACCCATCAGACATGAACTTCCCCTGACACAGCTTCATTCCATTTCCTCAGATCCTGTCACTGATCACCAGAGGGAGGAGATCAGCACTTCCTCCTCTGCTGCCTGCCTTGAGGAAGTTGTAGACTGTGATGAGGTCACCCCTCAGCCTTCTCTTCTCCAAGCTGAACAAGTGACCTCAACTGCTCTTCGTAAGTCTTGCCCTCAAGACCTTTCACTATTTTGGTCACCTTCTTCTGCACACTCTAATAGTTTGATGTCCTTCTTATATTGAGGCACCCAAAACTGCGCAAAGGACTCAAAATGGTGCTGCACCAGTGGGACAATCACCTCTCTCAACTGGCTAGTTGTGCTGTGTTTGATGCACCCCAGGACACAGCTGGCTGTCAGGGCACACTGCTGATTCATATTCAACTTGCCATAGTTATACATGTGGATGAGATTCCACCTTCTATTCTCTAGTTAAAACAGTCCTAGCTCTCTCTGCCTTTCCTCACAGAAGAGATGCTCTAGTCCTAGATAGAATTCTCTGAGAGGTACCCCACAAATGGAGGAGAACTGTGAATTCAAAAAGCTTAAAGTACTGCAGCCATGAAACACATTTTTCTAATTTCATTGGACAACAGGCTCTAATCTCAGAAGGAACAACTTGGCCTGTCATACCATCTTTGAAGTATGATGCAAGGTAGAAATCAGAAAAGGGGCTGGCCTGCCTTCTTAGGCCCATGCAGCAGCAAGATACCACTTGTGGCCAGGGTCTGGACTCAGGGATGCACTAAGAGCTGGTGGATACTCTAAGGATAATGTTTGTACAATGGGGAAAAGGGAGACCCCAAATAAAAACAAGTCTGATACCATCTTTGCAGCTCAATGCAAAGTTGCAGTTGGCAAAGGGGCTTGTCTGCCTTCTCAGGCTGTCTTTACTTCTCAAGGATCAAGGTCTCAGCTGGGTCCACAGGCTTAAGTCGAGTGGTAGGTGCTGTGGTCCATTGAAGCATTGCAATGAAGCGTAGCAATCGCTGGCTGTCTTCCCCTGTAGGAGCCCAGGCCATAGTCATTGCTTGGAAAGGGGACTGCTGAGGTGTGAGTCTGGATAGGGTGTTTCCCACACTCCTTGGGACAGCCACTGAGCTTTATGAACAGGACAAGCAGAGCAGGAGGTGATTGCAAGGACTTCATGTAACAGCAAGATTGGGGATGACATCCTCTGTTCACATGACCCCTGGGGAGGGAGCATGGCTTGCAGAAGGAATGCCCAAGACCTGTGCTAAAGGGGGTCTCCATAGGAATGCATTCTTGGTGCTTGAGGAGTACTGTGGATAATTACATTGCACAAGTGTGCATTTTGGTGTGTAATTTTGTCCTTATTTCCTGTGGAACCACGTGCAGTGCCCCTAAGGAATGGAGTGCAATGATGTTGCAAGGAAGCACTGGAGCAAGCACTACCCCTCAGGGCTTTGGAGCACCCACTGGTGTCCTGCTGGGAACGGGATGGATTTTCACCTATAAAGCAAATCTGTCCAGAGGCTTTTTTATCACCCTCTGAAGCCCCTGAGATGGATTTGGGTTGCAGGAGAGAAGGGGTTGGGCAGTGGTGGCCTCCCTGTTAGGGGACCTACCCTGTGGTACCAGTAGGCAGGTCTTGTTCACATGCTCAGGGAATAGTGGATTGCCAGCTCTGGGTTCAGGAAAGAATTTTGCCCCCTGGGGAGATTGGCACTGGTCCCCAGGGGTTTTTCACCTTACTTGGCCTCATTGAGCACAGACCCTTGCTGGGCTGTTTTGGCTAAATGCCTGTCTGCTATCTTGCAGCATAAAGACATCAAAGTTGCCCTGGATTCCTCAGGAGCTGACACTTCTCAGCTGTCCCTGCATTCAGTAAAAGTGTTGTTTTGTCCTTGTCATGCTGTTTGTGTTATATGTATGCTGATCTTGGCCTGCGAACCTTGTTCTGAAGCTGTGCTGTTAGCAATGCATGTACATTGCACTGGGTTTATGTGGCAAATTTTAGGTGGGGGATGGAGAGGCTGCAGGGGTAGTTCCTGTGAGAAGATGACAGAAGCTTCTCCCATGTCCAACTGAGCTAATTCCAGATGCCTCCAAGACAAACCCACCACTGATCAAAGCTAAGCCTCAGTGGTGCTGGTAGCACCTCTGTGATAACATATTTAAGAAGGGGAAAAAACTTTTGCAGTAGCTATCCAGATATTGCATTGAGCTTTTGAATACCACTGTGCATCAGAACCATTTTCAGCTCTGGGATGTTGAAGCAAATTTTACATGCTGAAGTGAAGTCCTTATGCCAGTGTACAAAACCAGGATGACAGTAAGGGAGAAGCAAAAGGAACAGTCTCCAGTTGTACCTTAGAGATGTCTTCAATAGCCACAATCACTGAAGGATGAATTCTAGCCTTAGCAAACACCACTAATGAAACAGATTAATAAGAATGGCAAAATTGACCCATTAACTTTTCAAAGACTCATTTCAAGCATAAGGCGGGCATGTTAGCAGGTTTTGGCAACACAGAAAAAATGCAGAAATTAAGCAACCTTTTTGAACTCCTCAGAGATTCTCAGATAACAGTCATCCTCTGGGTAACTCCAGCATCTACAGGCTGCATTCACAACTGGGGCATACTTACACAAAAAAATATATTTGCTTAATAAACACGGAAATTAAAACAGAACAGTTGGTATTTACTATGTATTTCTTACACAAGCTACTACAGTTCATCTTTAAATGATACTGGATTTCTATTAAAGCTTGCTTGCATTCCTGCTTAGATTATTTACACAAAGAAGTTTAACTTTTCAGGAAGCAGAGCAACACACAGTGGAGTACTTGCTTCTTTCCTATAGTTATTCCATACCCATCTATAAATTTTGTCACTGTGCTTTCTTTTAAAAGCCAGTTCAGCTTGCCTGAGAACTGGACCCTGGTGGTTCTTTAGGTAACAGTGACCATCCACTTGGTTCCATTTTAAAACAAAGCATTTGTGACAGCTTCAGAAGTGATATACACATATCCTGTTTGGGGTTCAACTCTACTGCACCTCTGATTGTTCTGCAGGACAAAACTTATTAATACTTAAACATCACCATTAGGAATATCATGTATTTTACATGGGATGCTTTGGTACCAACATGTTTTCTTCATTGAGTCATTGGCCAGCAAGGCACTTGCTTCAATTTTACCTGAATTATTCATTAGGCGTTTCCCTGTAGAAATCATCAACTTAACTGGAAGAATTACTCAACAGAACACTCCTGTCATATTTTATTTTTTCCCCTTTATTAAGCTCCAATGTTAACCAACAGTATTGCATTCTTTCCCGAGCAAGAAATAGTGTATGAAGCATTTATCCATGAAAGTTTGTTATCTGCCACACATCAGAAACAGTACCTTGGAATAAAAGGTGGGAGATCTGTTGTGCAGATGATGAAGTTCCCAAAAATTACTGAATAAAACCAAATGGGGAGATATGAATAACATTTTGATATAAATACATTTTGCTATAAGTAACTACTTGCCAAACATCTACTTCAAGGAATGAGCAATTTTCTCAAAATAAAGGAACTAGTATGATTGTGACTTTAGATTTATTTATAAATGCGACAAAAATCAGCTGTTGCCATTGAATAGATATGATTCATACATTTTTTTTCAGAAGGATGATATTTCATCATGGAAGCTGAAGACATATACAAGGTGCAACTAGTTTTCTATTTTCTATGGTTGCTTCAGCAATTTTGGAGGCATCTCAGTATCTTACAGACAAAAAAAAATCAAAATTAACTGTAAAACTTGCAGGAAATTCAATCTAAATCACCCATCCAAAGCTTCACAAAGGTGAAGTTCATACTTCTGCAAAGGGCAGCACAGAATCTCTTTTATTATTTGAACAGAATATAAAGATGAAGACTGTTAGTTCTCTGAAAGATTATAGCATTCACATCACCATTTTTCTGATTTCAAAGTGCTAGGAAGTCAGAGAACATGCAAGTTACAGGATTTAAACTCAGATTCTGTAACTGGCACCTCTCTCCACATCCAATCCAATTCCTCCAACAATTTCTCCCGCATTCCTAAATTTTACAGCTACCTTGAAAAACCCCAAACAAATCCAGAAACACCCAATTCCCTGTCCCCAAACTTTGTTATCACTTTTAATTAGTTATCATTTTCTAATATACATATTGTGAAAGCAACAACAGTAATTCAGATTAGTTTATGTCTGAGGTAAACAATAATGCCAGGTAAGTGAAAGCTTCTCATTTGATTTTTAAATATGCTGAACTTCCTCTTGATGTAAAATCCTTAAAAACTTAGAAGAGGACATATCCTAAAGAAGAGGCTGCATTCATCCACAGATTTACTTTTATAGTGGTAATACACAGTGCTACAACAGTTCTGAGCTACACAATAGTCATGCCCCTTTCTCTCTGTATTTGAAGTGATACATGCCTCTAGAGATAGAAAGAAGGAACTGTTCTTCTATTCCCTTGAACAGAAGGGCTGTGATTTTCCTTACATCTTCTGAAAGGCACATAAGTGAGGACCTCCTGTTACCTGCTCCTAGGTAAGGTGTAAAATCTGATCCTTAAAACTTTACTTTCATATTTTGTGCTTTACCATTGGACACATACTGACTTTTTTTTTTTTGGCATTTCAGATAAACCCCTAGTAAACAGTAATTGCAACAGAAATTGATGTTCACACTGTGTTCTCCTTCCTCGTATCAAAAGCACGTAATGCCCCAACAGTGCTACAACAGCTCTGCAAAGCACCATCCGTGACTCCATGGCAACAATGGGGTCAAAAAGGAAACATGACTGCTCTCTGAACAGAGAGGCAGGTACAATTTAGTTTTGCAGGCAGAGGTGTAAGTTCAGTCTGCATAGCTAAAGAATGTGAAACTCTTGATGATCACAGGGAGACCAACAGCACAAATTCCAGAGGTGAGAACTGCTCTCTGTCTGGGGGGAGGCAGGTGAACAAAGACAAGCAGAACAAGAATCTCACAACTGTTTCAAGATCAAATGAAGTATATATTTTGTCTATTACAAATGCTTCCTCAAAGAAAAAGAGAGAAAAAAAAATGTCTTTGAATAAAGCAAGGGTCACAAATCATGTGTTCAATCTTTTTTGGTTAATACCTGACTATCAGCACTTTCCATTAACATATCCATTGTTGATATAATCCAGAATGACCAGTAAGATTCCAGTTCTGCATAACTCTACTACACTGAAATGGAAAAAAACCATAGACACTACTCTACAGACAGTCTCAGTGAAAAATAAAATCCTCATATCCTTTCTAGGAAAAGTTATATAAATGAACTTTTTATCTAAACTTAGTATTCCTTACAATGCTGATTCCACATTTGGCATACAGCAGCACATCTATCACTGACTCAAGGCATCCTATCTAATCCTTGAAAAGAATAGGGAATTTGATTTTGTGTAAAGTTAAAATCCCTTAGAGAACTACTTCAAGTATAATTAAGTACCCTAAGTTCATAAATTAATATACTACAGTATCACTTTTTCCTCATCACATTCTGCTAGTAATTATGGAAAAGATTCAAAAGTAATGTAAATGACCTCAATTCTGCAAATGCTTAATCACAACCAGTATATGACCCATTTCTCAACATATCCATTTGAAAATGTATTAAAAAAACATATAAAAAACCCACTAGAAATTTACTATTACTTTTATCTACACGTCTGCTATATATATGACCCTTTCGGCAAAAAAAGGAAAGCATGCAACTAGAAGCATTGACTTTTTCTTTCATAGAAATTTAATTTTACACTTAAAACCTATTTAAAAAATGGTGATAACCCATAATAATTACTTATGTGTTCTGTAAACATGTGATCTATATTTGCATGAATGTATATATGTAAATGGTTTATCTATTTGTCAAATATCCTGTATTGCTCTGTTCCACTAACCTATAAAGGAGCAGATATGTCTTAATATGCTTTAAATCTTTTGCATATACTTTTTGATAGACCTCTTTATTGAGAGTAAATCCTAGCATTCAATCTCTGAACAATCTTTTGTATATCAGAAAAAGTCCTAATTTCAGTTCAGCTATAAAAGCCAAAACATGCTACCTGTCCTTACAGACACAGTAGGCCACAGCATCGCATACAGTCTGTTACAGCTACTGAAGTTCTCAATTATTGTTTACATGGGCAGAGAAAACAGTTCAAAGCTACTTCCAATTGAGCATTTGCTGCCTGTAATGTATATGACAGAAGATATGCAGTATGCATGGTCCAATCAGATCAAGTAGCGCATAAAGAATCATAAAATCCATTTTGTTGCAAAAGACCTTTGAGACCATCAAGTCAACTGCTAACCCAGCACCACCAGGCCACCACTAAACCATGGCCCTAAGTGCCACATCTACATGTTTTTAAAGTACCTCTAGGGATGGTGATCCCACCTTTTCCCTGTGCAGCCTGTCCCAATGCTTGACAACCTTTTCAGTGAAGAAATTTTTCCTAGTATCCAACCTAAAACTTCTCTGGCACAACTTGAGGATATTTCCTCTTGTCCTATCCCTTGCTACTTGGGAGGACAGACTGACCGCCATCTCACTACTACATCCTTTCAGGTAGCTGTAGAGAGCAGGAACATCTCCTCTGAGCCTCCTCTCCAGGCTAAACAATCTCAAGTCCCTCAGTCACTCCTTGTAAGACTTCACCAGTTTCATTAACCTTCTTTGGACATGTTTCAGCACATCGATGTCCTTCTTGGAGTAAGGGGCCCAAAACTGAACACAGTGCTCGGGGTGTGGCCTCATCAGTGCTGCGTAAAGAGGGACTTCCTTAGTCCTGCTGGCCACACTGTTTCTGATACAAGCCAGGATGCCATTGGGCACCTGGACACACTGTTGGGTCATATTCAGGTGGCTGTTGACCAACACCCCCAGGTCCTTTTCCAGATGCTCTTCCCCAAGCCTGTAGTGTTGCATGGGGTGTTGTGACCCAAGTGCAGGACCTGCCCCAGTACTGAGCCCTGAGGAACACCATTTTTCACCACTTGCCTACTGGATTTAACTCCATTCCCCACAAATCTTTGGACCAATTTTTTATCCAGCAAATTTATACACATCAAAGCCATGAGCAGCTAGTTTCTCCAGCAGAACACTGT
This sequence comes from Brachypteracias leptosomus, assembly GCA_013401335.1. NCBI lineage: Eukaryota > Metazoa > Chordata > Aves > Coraciiformes > Brachypteraciidae > Brachypteracias > Brachypteracias leptosomus. The sequence goes on along the minus strand of VYZX01011163.1, from coordinate 8,068 downwards.
GAGAAACAGTGTCAAAATCTTTACTACAGTCTAGGGAGACAACATCCACAGGCTCTTGCTCATCCATTAAGTGGGTCACCTTGTATTGATATATATTGACTTAAGCCATAACTGTGCTGCCAGCATTGCTATCCCATAGGTATGGAAATTTTCCTGTTGCTTAGTGATAAAAGTACCTTCTCACACATAAAACTACTTAGCATCTTTCAGGAAATACAAAGGGATCCTAATAAATATTTAGTGAATCTTAAACCAGTAAAACAAAACAGTTGTCCTATGATATACTTCACAAACAAATAAAATTTATGACAATCCTGGTGTTAAGTGAACACTAAGCCATAGTGGTAAGTATCAAGCTTTATAGCAGCCATATGCTAGCGATACTGAAAAGTCAGCTGCTGTAAAAAAACTCTCTAACACTTGTTTGTATGTTAGAAAGCAGTCGCTTTTTATTGCAGTGTCAGAGGCACGGGGGAGAGCTCTTCCTGACATGCATCCCTGAACCACGTGAGTTTGTGACGTATATGGCTCTCAAATCTACATTTCCATATATTTCCCAGAACTGTTTGCCAATTCCCTGGAACTAATTATCATATCTGCATAATGATTACGCATCCTGTTTAGCGTCTTTGAGGGGGTCTCCGGTGGTCATTTTCTAATGTCCACTGGTTGAACTCTCTTTATGTGCCTGCCCAGTTTCTCCTTTGTTGTGCTTAATTTTTGGCCTAGTACTTGCTTAAGTACCTTTTCTCCTGCACACATTATCCATACACTATCGCTAACAACAGAAGCAACCTGTAGCTAAGTCTCTTATTCAACTTCTTAAAACACAGACCTTTCTCTCCTTCTCCCTTCTTTACTTCTCCCTGTCATCTGTTCCTCATCACAGCAGCAGCAGCAGCTTGCAGGACATGAAGTGCTGGGAAACTGAAAGGATTATGAAAAGGGACACAAGGAATAAGCCTGGTAACTAAAGGCGTATGGAAGTCCCTAAAACATAGGTTTTGTAGGAAGGAGATAAGGAACAGCTGCATGAGAACAGAAACAGCATTTTTGTTTTTTTAATTTGAGTATAACAATTTGGAGAAGGAAAAAAGCAGGTGAGATATAGGATATCCATACCATTACTCCTAGTATGGCACTGAGCTGGAGAGGCAGCGCTTGGAGGACGCTAGAGTGCGTGGAGATGTGCATGGCTGTGGGGTAGCAAACAGGAGTCAGTCTCTACTGCAGAAAGCAAGAATTGAGTGCTGAAACTGAAAGGCTTGAAAAATCACCACAGCAATTCAGTCTTCATGCAGGTTTCAATAGAGAACAAAGGAACCTTTTTCTTCCAGTGGCACAGGAAAAGCCACATCTCTTCATTAACTGACTGAATGGTGTTTGAAAGGCACAAAAAAGGACTAGACTTACCTCTTTGTGGTATTAGCCCATGCGAACAAATTCAGTTCTGTATAGACACAGTGGCACACGATCACAGTAAATTAGATCTTTTATTGCTTCAAAGCAGAAACAAATATATAATTTATGTGCATTCATGTATGTGGGCATAATAGATACAAACCTCAGGAGAAAAGCACGAGCCACTACCCCTTTTAAAAAGTTGAGGTTTTAATTAAATTCCAGAACAAGCAGGGAAGTTGTAGAAACTAATGCAGCATAAGCAATTTTTTATCTAATGTAACAGTTGAGAAGAAAAGCCTTGGTCTTAAAATAATTTTTGCCCCTTTTGAAGTCAGTTGAAAAGTTTCCTTTTTATTTCAAGAAAAAATAATAAAGGAGTAATTTATTGGTAGCATGGCAACACCATCTTCCAGCTAGAATTCTAATGGGGTTATGAGGCAATGAAAGTAAAATCTTGAAGAAAAAGAAATTTATGTTTCTCCTCAGTTTCTTCGCATTAAATTTGAAAGCTTTCTAAATAAAAGGTGGGGGGGTAAGAGGGGTTCTTATTTTGAAAGGTTTCCAGCTTTTTTTTCTTAGATTTTGTCTTACAGATTATAAAAATATGGGGATTTAACGATGTCCACCATCATAAAATTTTTACATGTATTCATGTGTTCAAAAGCCTGCTATCCATGTCACCAGTTCCCCAAAGTGGTAGCGGCAAAGGGAAAGCAGATTTAATTTTGGTACCAGTATTTGGAAGTACAAAGAGGACAAGGATAAAGGACCAAATATTAAAAGCAAACATATTCCTTTATTTTTAACCAATATCTTGTTAGACCAGTGGGTTTCACCCATTAATCTTTTGGTAAGTGAAAAATGGAACAGATTGATCATTATAGTAAAAATCAAAATTGCAAATTAAACTCATTCTAATGAAATTGCTTGCAAAGAATGATAATTCATCACAAACAAGTTCTGTCAAAACAGTTTGGACTTCAGAGTGCTTGTTGCTTTGAGGTAATATATTTAGAGGTAAACTCTGAATCTGAAGGACCTGAAAACAAACTTTCTGAACCCTTCTTCTTACACCATGTACAATTAAAAAAAGTTAAAGTATCTTATTGTATTTTGTGTTTAATAGCTTTGAACAAATCTGAAATTGAACTTCATGTGACTACTGTGTTGTCTCTGAACAATCACCATACTGTAGCCGTGACAGGACATACAAAAACTTCAAAAATTTAAATGCTCAGAGGTTTGTAATGAATTGTTTTTCGTTTCTTCAGCAGCTGCTCCATAGTGATTGATATAGTGTTGTACAACACAGGAAATTAGCATGTATCCAGCATTAGATCTTGTTAACCACAGGAGCAAAATTAGAAGAACAAGATGAATCAACAAAATTAAAAAGCACTTATTTTAAGCTGTGTGGAACTTGTCCTTGTCCTGGTTTGAGCTAGAGCTGAACTAATTCTACTCAGTGATTTCACTTTTCAGCTGAGTCTCTTCTAAATAACTGAACTTTCTGAAGTTAACAGCATGTTTTTGCAGACAGTGTCTGCTTCTAGCAGTGTTAATGCGTGATGTTTAGAGATAGTACCAAGGACTGGTGTGCAGAAAGACTCTTGCCTACACTTGCTCCTGTGCAGACCAAGGTCACTACTAGATCTTGTGTGCCACATTGGGGTGGAGAAAATGAAAGGCCACACTTATGGGGAGGAGCAGAGGGACAGGTGACCCTAAACTAACGAACAAGATATTCCATCCCATATATGTCATATTCAGTATAAGGCTGAGGGAACATGAGAGTGAAGCTCTCTTCTTTAATGGCCAATGTCTGAGGAGGCCTCTGTCTGTTCTACTTTCAATCCCCATCTGTGTGTTCTTGAACCCAGTTACAGAATTCAGCTCCTGAATCTGGTTGCCATCTGCTGCTGAGTCTGGCCTCAGACTCTCCCAGTGCCTGCTCCACAGCATCAGTGGTGATGGTGATGTAATTGCCGTCAGGGGGGCTGGGTACAATACCAGTTTTGTATGTATTTGTATGTATTTCATTTTATTATTATGTTAATTAAAGCTGTTTTAGCTTTCTTTTGTAATCCATAAGTCTCTCTCCCTTACTCCCTTTCTTTTCCCCTTTGGGAAGTGAGAGGAGTTTAATAGAGAGCATTTGTCATTTGTCTAGTGACTGGCCCAGCCCTAACCCTTGACAATCCTTCGCTGAATAGCATGAAAACTCAGCACAGATTGCATGAACAAGAATCTAATGTAAGATTATAACTCAATTAAGATAACTATTTCTCTGATCCTGTAATGCTAAGGCATTTTGTAGATGTCTATGAATCCCAGGCTGTATTTCTTTCTGTTGTCCACAATATAAACTCACATTTTATGAAAACAGACATTTAGTCTGCTGTCTAGGAAAATAATCTTCACAGTGCAGGTCAAAAGATACACTGCTGTTGCCAATGAATCCAAGATAAGGTAAACATTATTAACATACAGAACATTAAATGTGATCATTGTCCATATATGTAAATACAGCATTAACAATAAACCCCATCTGATATCCTTGTTTCCTTAAGGAATGCTGGGTCCATATGTCAGAGAACAGGGGAAACGGATTCCCAGCCCAGCACGAGCCTTGCCAACCCCAGAACTGGAGGCAGTGTCAAACACAAGGCTGTGTATGCAAGTTGCACAAGACTGCAACTTCAGACTCCAAGCTAGCCTGAAGATTGCTGCTACAGGAATAAACATGCCCTTTCCCTGTTCCAATGTGAACAAAAGCGCATCTACACTATCATTAATCATATGAGACTGTTTTGCTTCAGATTTGTCAAAACTAATTCGGGTTTGCAAAATTTAGTGGCAGATACAGGATTTATCTAGACTGGAAGAAGAGAAAAAGGTTATATAAACTTTGCTACCATAGCCAGACAAATTAAATTGTTAATCCAAGCCTAAATAAAAGGTCACTGTTAGCTCAGGGTTAGCTAAAACTTCTTAGCTAATCTCTGACCTAATTCTGACCTCCCTTGTTAACTGCAGAAATGTTTTCAGTTAATATATTGGTTAGCTGTGTTTATACCTCCCACTTCTGTAGTTTTTTGTCTTGCAGCTCATAAATTAAAGACAAAATATGTTTTTCTAAGACTAATTAGTAACCAATTAGTTCCATGTTGTTATCCTGAGTGTAAGCCATAGTGAAAAACAAACATTAAGCATTTTAACCTGTTTCATGAAGGAGGCATTTATGAAAATGAAGAAAGCAACATCAAAAGCTTTATTTTAATTCTTTTTTCCCCCTGCAGATCATAAATTATTACATCACCAAGCTTGTAAAAATACCAAATTCTCCTGCTTCTAGTGATTACCATTAGAAACAAGAACAGTTATATCACTGTTAAAAGAGAAGAACTAATTAAAGAATACATGTAAATCTAGTGGACCTGCAATCATGTTAGTAGGTTGTATCCAGAGTAAGTTCAGGTTCTGGTAAAAACATATGTGGGCTTAATTTAAAAACTAAGCCTGAAAGATAAACACACTAAACCCAACTGCATTGTAAAATATCTATAAATTTACAAAAAGGAATTCTAATAATGTAAGAAATAAAAATCTTGAAGTTAAAAAGAACTATACAAATAGCATATCTTATGTTCATGTGAACTAAGTAGTATAAGGAATTACAGTTTGAAAACCTACTGTAATTAGATACTCAGGTTAAAATGCTCAGCAGAAATTCAATTTACTCCTAAATGCTGAAGTCTTACCATTCCACCACATTATATTCCTTGTCTTTTCATACTGATAAAAAATTCTCCCAGGTAAATTTATCCAGCCATATTGAGGATCATATTTGTGACCCATGAGATAACTCTAAATGGTACTCAAAGTTCTCTTCTTTTTTTCTATTGGAAATGAGAATGATCTTCTAATATCTGAAGAAAGGCATCTGGCCTACTGCAAAAATGAAAAACTTGTCCGTTACTCTTTGTAATATTGGTAGATAAATTCTTGGCTATGAAGGGCCTAAAAGTTATTTTATTGCAGTACAGTCAACCATTTGGATCAAATCCAGATTCATATTCATTTGCTATCTGCAAATAAATCCCACTGTACTGTCAGTGCAGTTTTCTTATATTTTAACATTATTCACCAAAAGCTCCATTCTTCTGAGTTTGCGCTTATTCTTTGGCATTGGCTTGTCATATAAACCACTTTTGAGAAGATGCTCCTTGCTGTGATGGATCTGGGCACCATGTTGAAGCTGGAAAGAGCATAAAGCTTGAAGTGGACGGAGTATAGTCTGCAGAAAGATGAAGGGGTGGGGGGAGACAAAAATCCCAAGATTTTAGTAAAATATTTTAAAGACATCAATTATTCTAGGTTTTGTATTCAAGGACTACTTAAAAATGCTGATAAAATATAATTTGGATGATAAACGCTGACAAAATATAACCTTTGAGCCACAGAGGGCACAGCTGAAAAAGAGATGTACTAAAAAGAAGCCACACAGCAGACATACATCCACCTACTTGCTGTCATCTCTTACTCTTTCCTCAGAGCCACTCAATCCTGACTTCAGCCCCAGCTGCATTACTGTAAGTTACGGCTTTAACTTGACCTTAGCAATGGACTACAACTAATTACTGTGGCTCAGCCAACAGGCTTTAATAAAATAAGTGACAATAACTAAGCTACTTGTGCTTGCATTAAAATACCTTGAAGGTAGTGTTTTAGAAAGAGAGGAGAGACTTATGATTAAGGCAGCTGGACTGCTATCCTGGAGACTGGACTGTAACCCTGCTTCTGCCCAGCAATATTATGTAGGACTAATAAAGCCACACCAATCAAATTTATCCTAAGTGTTTCCTAATTGTAGGTTCTTCATTTGCTGATTACCTGACTCAGTATCATGGGGCCTTATGTGCAGATGTGTAAAACAATCACAAGTGTAACTGCAGTCAGCAGGAGCTGAGTTTTTACCAAGTAAAATGTGATTCTCCCAAGCACACAGGAAAACCAAGTGATTTATATTGGGCATCAAACCAAGTGCCCCCATTTTTAACTTCAAGCACTCTCAACTTCAATTCACCATCTTATAAGCTGAGAATAGCACTCACTTAATTCAGAAAGGGTATAAAAAAGTGCATGAATGTTTATAAAGTTCTTGGCTATTGCAACATTTATAGAACTACCTTTGAGAAACCAGTAATTTTGTCTTTGATAAGTAGGCTGGACCAATTCTCAGTGTTAGGGATGAAACAATACAGGACTGGGAACTGTAGACACTAATGTAACAATCACTCTGGACCTGAGTAAGATGGTGCGTAAGTTTGGAGAGAAAATGAGAAGATGGGATGGAAAACCTACCTCTGACCTACAGGCACAAGTATGCTACTTACAAGGTAAACCAAACACAAGAGAGAAGTGTTCCAGAAGGGAGACTGTTCCAGTCTATGGTGGATGGTCATCTGGTCCAAAAACATGGTCCACAAATCGAAATGTGACCAATCATGGATACTACTCTCAGAATTCGAGGGGCCCTGCCTCCAGCCAGGTGGAGGAGAGGGATAACAGAGTCTATTGGACTGTGTATTTGATGGCCTTTTGTGGTTTGAACCACAGAAGTATAGAGCCCTGGTAGACACTGGCGCACAGTGCACCCTATTGCCATCGAATCACAGAGGAACAGAATCCATTACCATTACTGGAATGACAGGAGGATCTCAAGAACTAACTGTATTAGAGGCCGAAGTGAGCCTAACCAGGAGTAAGTGGGAAAGGCACCGTATAGTGACTGGCCCAGATGTCCCATGCATCCTTGGCATAGACTTTCCCAAGAAAGGCTATTATAAGGACCCAAAAGGGTATTGATGGGTCTTTGGCATAGCAGCTGTAGAGACTGAGGACATTGAACAGCTGGCTATCTTGCCTGACCTTTCAGATGAGCCCACTGCAGTGGGGCAGATGACAGCTGAAGATCAAAAGGTGCCAACTGCTACTGAAATGGTGCATCAACAATATTGTACCATCTGAGACTCCATAGTTCCTATCCAGAAACTGATCCATCAACTTGAGGGTCAAAGTGTGATTACCAAAACTCACTGACTCTTTAACAGTCACGTATGGCCAGTGCAGAAACCTAATAGTGAATGGAGACTAACAATGGACTATCGTGGCCTGAATAAAGTTACACCAGCAATGAGTGCTGCCATGCCGGACATGCTAGAACTCCAGTATGAACTGGAGTCAAAGGCAGCTAAGTGATATGCTACCATTGATATTGCTAATATGTTTTTCTCCATTCCTATAGCACCAGAGTGCAGGCCACAGTTTGCTTTCACCTGGAGAGGCATCCAGTACACCTGGAATCAATTGCCCCAGTGGTGGAAACACTGCCCTACCATTTGCTGTGGACTGATCCTTACTGCACTGGAGAAAGGTGGAGCTCCAGAACACCTGCAATACATTGATGACATCACTGTATGGTGTAACACAGCAGAAGTCTTTGAGAAAGGTAAGAAAATAACTGAAATCCTTTTGGGCGTTGGTTTTACCATAAAAAGAAGCAAGGTCAAGGAACCCACACGAGAAATCCAGTTTTTGTGAATTAAATGGCAAGATGGGGTATCACCAGATACCAATGGATGTAGTTAACAAAATAACAGCT
>VYZX01011160.1:0-10386 GCA_013401335.1 Brachypteracias leptosomus | reverse complement strand
TTCGCTCTTCATTTCTCTGCTCTTCATTTCCCTTACTGTTTCTTGGATCAGCTGCCATAGGGTGGCCATCTTGGTAGCTTCTTCCAAGTTGCAGCTAACATCCTCCCAGAGGTGCTTGCCAACATCTTCCCAGGTGCTCAGCTCACAAACCGTTGCAACACTGAGGATCAGGCTTTTCTCTTTAGCCCACTGCAATAACCGCTTCAAGTCATTGCCATCATAAGATAACCCTTTCTCAGAAAGGATATGTTGGAGGAGCTTAACCACTGCCTGCTCTTCTTTGGCAAGTGTGGATTCCATCCCTTCCCCCATCGCTCATTTGATCAGAACAAGATTCCACTTAACACACGCGTTTTTTCCAGCCGTCAGGGCAACGGCTGCTTCAGTCGGCTTTCCCGCTACCCTCTCCTTCCAGCTGTCTTCATACGCTTCTGTGAAGCAACAGCAAGAGGGTCCCTGTTCGGGCGCCACTTGCGGGAGATCAATGGACAACCCGTACACAGACTAATGCAATCCAAGCATTGCCGTTTATTCGCCCAAATCTCATTCGTTATATACCCCCCAGCGCCAACCACACGCCAGAAGCACAACTCTGATTGGTACAACAAACTCTGTCATGCACTAAACAACATCTCCTGATTGGCCAGGCACTGCTCTCAAGGCGCCGCCCTTAGTTCCGCCTTCTGCCTCCTTTTTCTTGCTGTGTCACTGCCGTTTCACGTGCTGCACGTGGCCGTCCTTGTGTGGCCTTGCTGGCGCCATAGAGTCGGGATTGCTCACGTGTCCATTCTTATGGAGATACCGCTCCACAGAGCTGCTTTCCAACAAGTCAACCCCTAACCTACACTGGTGCATAGGTATATTCTTTCCCTGTTGCAGGACTCTGCACTTGCACTTGTTGAACTTCATCATGTTCCACTCCTCCCAACTCTCCAGTCTGTCCAGGTCTTGCTGAATGGCAGCATAGACTTCTGGTGTGTCAGTCACTCCTCTGAGTTTTGTATCATCAGCAAACTCGCTGGTCATTGATGAATCCAGGTCATTGATGAATAAGTTGAACAACATTGGACCCAATACTGATCCCTATTGCAGACTGAATAGTTTCAGACAGACTTAAATCCAGGTCATTAGCATCTGAAGTTCTCTAGAGTTCATCAGGAATTGCCTAGCATTGTATTCACCGATGGAAACGTATTTTCCAAAACATTTCAAGAATATCCTTGGGATTACCTCTACATTAGACAACTAAGCCATCACAGTGACTTATTGGCGTAAACCAGATTAGACCTAAAGGTTGCAGACTCTAAGAACAAGGGGAAGGTACCATAATCACTACATTTATGAGTCCTATGCTGTAACAAAAATATCAAGAAATCTATTGAGCAATGAACAACATGTTCATCACTTCACACTATTGATTGAAAGTAATTTAAAACATGTTGGTTTAAAGAATTAGGAGCTTTTTTGGTAGCAGAAGTTCAAATATCTGCCTGATTTAAAGACTCATCCAGAAAATAAAAGTAAACTGAATGCAAACTGTATGTCTGAATCAGAAGAGAACAAATTGATGAACACTGGAGAAGAAAGCTTTCAGAAATTGAAGTGTTTGTGAAACTGGAGATAACATTTCTTAATTCCAACTTCTCTGTGAATGTGCAAGAGTACCATTCAGCTGGTTTTTACCAAAGGGACTCTGTTAATCTCTTTTTCTGAAACATTTACTTTCAGGGATTGTAGAAATGGAGTATATGGGGGTGTGTGTTATTTTGGAAGTAAGAGGAGTTTAATTGTATGAATTCATCGTAATTGAACATAAATTCCTGAAATCAAGCATGTTATTAGTATGTAAGAATGAATAAAAAATAATATGTACAGGAATAAAAATGATAGAAAAGAGCTGAAGAGAATGATTTATTTTTAGGTCACTTCTATAGTTATTTGCCATCCACTCATTTAAGCAGGCATTTTTTCAAATATTAACCACTTCTTATATATTCAGTAAATTTCAGCCGTGGGAAAGGGTTCTACTCAAAAGTTTTCATAGATATGAATAAAATGACAGAGAAACAATTTAATAGGAAAGCATAAAAACAAGAAAGATTGAGAGAAAGTATTTATCTAGGAGGAATATGTCTGAAAGGGACTTTATATAAACTGTATCACTGAGAGATTCACACCCTTTAGTGAAAATATAGCAAAGTAGTTTGTACTGATCAACACTGCTCTTACTGTGTTATTCCCAGAGTTCAGATTATATAATACTTTCTGCTTAAGTGGTGGCACAGAACAATAGCTAAATCAGAAATAAAATAAAAATGTTTCACTTTCACAATCATCTATATATTTATCTTAGCCTACATATCTAAAAATAATATACACAATATATATAGATAATTCATTTGTCCATCATGTTCAAACCTCTGACCTCATAGGAAAACAAGAGATCAGTTTATTTACTGGACATAACATCTTACCATTTGCATAAGTGAGGAAAACAATGCTTTGGTTGTTTTTCTTTTCACATACACATAAAATACTTTGTAAAGATCAAACCCCCAAACACATTTGCCTTCCAATGGGCATTGTATTTCTAGTTTACTTGTTCTCTTCTAATCCTTTCACCAGATTTCTCTTTAAAATATGATGATGCTACAAAGCTTCTGAGTTCACTGACTGATGGTAAAATAACATAGTTCTGGATCTGTTCCATTTACTAATATGGAATAGTAATCTATTCAGGCAGTAATTTCAATGATAACAATGTACTAGTCAGTGAACAAGTTTTATTCCCTTTTAGAAGTCTAGCATAGACTCGGGTAGTGATGAAACGTTTTCCCACTTTCAGAATAAAACAGACTTATCAGTTTTATGTGAACCTTTTCCTGATCTCTGAAAATTTGTTATTTTTCACACAAAGTACGAATCTGAGAAAACAAACCCCTTGAACTGTAAACACTGATTTAATTCTCTTTCCTATATAATGTAGTACTCAACATCTTGAGAAAGCTGACTCTGAAATGAAAGTAGCTGCCCTATGCACCTGCCTCTGCTCCTATATTTCTTTATTCTCACCTGTACCTTGGTTTTATGACTTTGTAATTCATGAAACCTGAACTCTGAAACATCTTCCTTATTTAGAAGAAGCAAGCGGAAATTTTCCATGCTTATTTTATTTTTAGTATCTGTTTTGCAGTTATCATTCCTCTTCTTACTTATGCACAGGATGTGAGTCTCTAATATGTGGTCTATGAAGATCCTGTGCATATCCATTATTTCTTAATAACATTTTCATGGAAATTGTGGTTGCATCTAAATAAAAAATGAAAATCCATATGCAGATTTTTTAACTTGCTTTTTCAGTTAGATCCAAATGCAGAAGATAAACTTTAATGTGGTAAATTAGAACACCTAGGGATATAAACCCAAACTTCACATTAAGTATCTGATTTTTTTAGCTTACCAAGTTCTACTAAAGCTTACTATTTTATGACAAATCTCTTGATATTTAGTTTCTTCAAGCATAAACTACATGTTTTGCTCTTAAGGAAAGCCCCAAACCATAGTTTATTTCAAAATGTTTTAGGAAACGTGTCTCAAATATATTTTTTAGTATCTTGCTTTCCGGGGGAACCTCTTAGGTTAGTAGTACCATTGTGCAAATGTAATACAGGAAATTGAGCAAATATAAGTATAGTGTGCCTGTGATACTAACTCAAGATAGCTGAAATATGAAAGTAAGAGCAATCTGCACCAATAATATTCAAACTGTGAACTTCAAGTGGTTTCGACCCTCAAGACATCAAGTTCTGGCTCTTATAAGAGAGGAGTTAAGGAAAAAATTTGTGTACATTTATGAGGTGACAGCATCCCATGAGCCTCCCCTTGGAGGGGAGTATTTGAATCATGGTTACTATTGAGGGGAGACATGGAGGGTGGAGATTAACAGAGGGCTGCTTAGCAGACTCTATTAGCAAACTCCATCATTTTTGACACTGACCAGAAAGGATGTGAAGAGGCTGTTCTTTCCTTGGGAGCACTGACTCCTTGGTTTCTCTTTCAGTGGAGGTGAAAGAAATAGAGGATGTTACTTTAACTTTCCCTGAGACACACACATAAGCAGCCAGCAGAAGCACATATTTTTAACAGCTAAGAATATGGAGATACATTAATAAGCAAAAGTGTTGACCCTTTTTCTCTTGTTTACTGCTGCTATTTGGTGAGCTACATGGGTTGGTCCAGTTTTTATCTGACTCAGCAGAGACATTTCAGACCAAAACTGTGAGTTATGCTATTTCACATCAGTTAGCAATAGTCTTCAGATAATGACAGCTGAAGGGTTACTTCTCATCAATCCACACAATTTTCCTATCATGCAGCAGGATCTTCCCATCATCTGATACGAGGAAGTACAGAAGGGAAAGAGGGAGAGGTAGAAAAAATCTCTTCCCTATGCATATACCTTCAGGGAAATGATGCATTTTTAAGGAACTCTTCAACAGTGTCTTACGGAACATGGAAAATGAGCAGACCAAAAGAAATCTAAAAATCCCTCTTCCTAAGTCTTGATTATATGTTATTCATGATGAAAAGCTGAACAGCATCGTGAACAAAGGTAAAAATAATGCTTCTGTTGGTAAGGAGAAATTTTCAGACAAAGCACAAGGCCCAACATGTGATTAAACTTTCCATTGGTTTTCCAGCTCCAGAAACTGCACAAGCTGAAATTGCTGGATCTTCACCATTCATACAGTGGCCTACTAAGATATATTTGCCTATTTTTGCAATGCTTATTTTCATACAACTTCCACATTTCAGTTAAATCATGAGACTAAAGGTAAAATAAATTCATAGTGGAAGAATTATTGTCCTCTAAGTTAAAAATGTAAAATGATGTGATCTGACAATGTATTATAATGCAAGAAAACACAAAATGAGACACATCTTGCCCCTTTAATAGCAAAACCTTTCAAACCATCATCAAACCTTTTTTTTTTTTTTTTTTTTTCTTTTTTTTTTTTTTGTCATATAGCAGTTCAGGTTATTATTGTTTAACAACTTGTAATTTACACAACAAAACAAATGTTAGCAGCCATGTCAGTATCCCATATCTGATAATCAGATGTTTTTGCATCAAGTGAGATTATACAGCTGTGTGATTTGATTAATTAAATATATTTATTTAAATAATCATAAAACAGATTTGGAAAAAGGACAACTGTAATGTCAGTGTATCAAAATAAAATTAGATCATTACCACCATATACTGCAGGAATAGAGGAGGATGAAAACCAACGGTTCAGTCATAATGATTTCATTAGGATATATATGTGGAGAGATGAAAGGAAAAGATCACTAACAGATTGCTAGTGAAATAGAAAGAGTGTGAAAGCAGCTGAATGTGGTATTACTTAGAGAAATGAAAGTAGAAATGTTTCAGAAAATAGATATAAACTAAATCTCTTTCTCTCTTTAAGGCAGGGCACAAGCAAAAGATAAAATACACATTTTGTCAATTCGCCTCAGAGTCATTGATCTCTTTTGAGCATTGAGCCTAATGAGGCAAGTAGGATAAAATTGTAATGGGTCTTGCGTCTGAGAACTGTTAGGCTTGGATTATTGTGTAGAACTAAACTGTATTTTCTATACAGAGGTCTTTCAAATAATGTCAGGATTCTATTACAAATAAGATTTGGAATATTATTTTATAGTGAAGAATTAATGAGCTTCTTTAACTATAAATAAATATACATTATGTCAACTCCATACAAGCCTTTTTAAAAGTAGCTATGTATAATTTATGAATATCAATTCAGATAGGTCATATGGGGGGGGACATGTTTTATATAGACAATAAAATGAAACTAGAGACTTTTCCATTTTCTAAGTAACTGCTTATTATTTAATTCAGTGTTCTGCAGATCTATATAAGATTTGTTTCAACATTGGCTAAAATAACTTTGTAGCAATTAATTCTTTTATATCATACATCTTCACAATTTATTTGGAAATCATCAATAATAGGGCTCTCACATGTAAAGTAAATGCGTCTACATATATTATAATGATAAATGCTACATTGTCATTTTTGCACATGTCTCTTAAAGAGTAAACTAGAATGCACATAACTGAGTGGGAAGCCACCTAGAGAACAGCCAATAGGACGTGGCAATTGCAGGGATGTTTCTGAGTTGCCCCTGCTTTCTGGAGATTATGCTACTTTTCCCAACAAACTGTTTTCCTTGAACAGGTGTTTAACCAAACAGTATTTACTATCTGTAACCATGCTTTTAAATAAAAGAGGACAGGAATTAGTCACTGCAGGCTGAGTGTCAAGGTCTGGTTGTATCTTTGACATCACTTGTGACTAGTTTCTGTACTGGTTTCTTTTTGAGAAGAGCCATCAAAAAAAACAAAAACAAACAGCAACAACAACAAAAACCCCAAACGTAAACCAACAACAACAAAAAGCAGAGAGTGAATTTTAAAACAATAACCAAATAACCAGTTAGGGGCCAGTTACAGCTGTGCACGTCTATACTTCATGTCATTAGAACTATGAATGTTCCTGTTATTTGTAGATCGAGCATGGCCAGAGCTCACTCAAAAATTATCACAAAATCATGCCTGCTTTTTGGCTTCTAGTACGCTTCCTGGAATGTTTTTACCTAAACTAGTGCCCAGTTAGAATCCAGGATATAAAATGGGTTGACATGGTTTCTGTCAGAAATTATGGACAGGACCATTGTGTTGGGAAGAGACAGAATTGAATACAAAATGAACATGAAATATGTAGTACTACTCTAGGGCACAACCAAACACTTTTCATGCCCTCATGCCGGAGTTCAAAATTCAGTCTGTACAAACAAAGAAGTTTCCTATATAAATCAAGTATTGCTAGCAAAAGTTTCTTTTTGTGTAGTCCCAGGCCTTATTGTTTTCAGAACATATTAACTGGGATTGATTGTTACAGCATTATAATATCTCAGGGAACTTTTTAAGGCTTTTGTGCATATGTAACTGTTACTGCATGAATATTCATGTTCAGGATGCCATGGTGTACAATGCTGTATGAACACTTCTAACAATCTCAGTTCCCTTGATATTTTAGTAGCCTATTGTGTCATTTTCCTCGGTTATACTTCTCAAACTATTGCTCAGTGCCAATCAAAATTCTTTGGGAGCCTTCAGCATTAACCTTGACAGACCTTTCTTTGGAAGCAGAAAATTAGAAGGTTTGTGTTTATCAGACTTACCTCATACCCACAAGACCTAGAATGTTTGATTTTTTTTAAGTAATAGGATGGGAATGCAGCTACTTGTGCCACTGGGTGTATGCAGACTCTCCAGACTCCTTCTTTTTTGCACATCTTGTTTGTTCAAATCCCTTCTTTTTCCAGTTAAATTTTCCCTGGCCACTTTGTCATTATGTCAATTACCCACTGACAGAATGTTATGTGTGACATAGATCTAGAAATATGTGCATTTCATTGACTCTATTATTTTAATGTCAAAAAGCAGGTATAAGAAAAAGAGCAGCATGAAAGCTGGATTTTCAAATCCCCATAACTGAAAGGGAAAAAGTCAGAAACACCTGCAAAAATTACTTATCTTTTCAGATTACTTTTCTTCATATGAATAGGGAATTTTGTTCAATAATGAAGAAAATCTGTGACATATTTCTCATTTGACTTTATAGTGCCTGCAATTTCTTTATAATTTTACAGTTGATTAAGAAGGAAACAGACACAGCACACTTCCTGTTGAAGCTTTTTATTACATTAATTGTGCTGCTTTGTCTGATTGCTCAGAACTTCTGCCTTACATACATGCTTTCTATTAAAAGTAACTGGCTTTAGATTGCTATTATTAGTCAAATAAAATATACACTGATTAGGTGACAAATATGCAGCTATATTTATTGGTGCTTGTGAAAAAGCTGTGCATTCTATCAGTGGCTACTGAAATCTACCAACATCAGTGATGAAGAGATGTGATCCAAAGTGATTTGGTTATATTGGCAAAACAGATTTTATTTTGTTTTTACCTAATGCAAAGTGTCCTTTCAATGTGGCAGGGTTTTGGGACTCAGCATGTATAAAATTAAGATAATTCTACATTTCTTCCCATAGCTAAGCTGTAAAAAGAGCAAAACAAGAATCTTCTGCTATTGTTTACTTAGCAAGGGCAACAAAACAAATGAAGATGAGGGCATGTGCTTCAGCACATAGAAGCAACTTGAATAACAACATATGAAGAACAGGGAGCCTGTATTTTGGCCAACAGTATACGTCAAGGCTTGGGCATGGTGGCTGAAGTTCTATTATTAGACTGGGAAAACAGAGATTTACTGAATATGTTACAAACTTGTCATCATTTTGCTACATGTATATGTACAGTGATGTGAAATGTCTCTGATAAGGTTTGAAATACTCTAAATTATCAGAGACAAACAACTCTTTGTTCAAAACAGGTCAGAAGCGGCAGTGTCCTAAGCAAGCCAATAATTGCCCACAAAGTGTTTCAGCTCAGAATCCAAGCAATCAGGTAGCATTTACATATCTCACAAACCCAGAACTATATATGCATGGATGTTAGAATTTCTGTTTTACCATGCTGAGAGCCAGTGGACAATATATCTTTTAGCATGGAATGTAGAAATCAAGGGTGGTATTTAGAGCTGGAAGGAATGGATTAAAATGGAGAGTTAAGAAATACTCTGCTAAATCTGTAATGCATACAATTGTGTTGGAAAAGCTACCATTCATATATAGTTTAGGAAGCATCCATGTGTTACTGTTGTTAAGTTAGGATGTTAAGAATAAAACCTGGGCATGACCAATACTTTGGCTTTTCTGAGTTAGAAAAAAGTCTATTGCAACACCTCCTGACTCATGGTCACTTGCCAAATCTTGCTGCTTTGGCATCAAGGCGTAATCCCAGCTGTTTTGCATAAACAGCAGCAGCAGTAACTGAGACTGTTGCTCTTAGAAGTAGAATCTTATAGCTCATGTTCAGATTTCCTGCAGTGGATTATTGTATTATGCTTCAATAACACCCCAGAATCCATTTGGAAGATGTTATTCTGAGGAAGTGGGGGGAAAGTGAGTTCAATAATGTTTTAGATAATATTTTTAAGGAAGTATAAAGCAAGGGATTTACAATTTTACTATCTTCTCTTTCCAAGGAGATTGCAAAGGTACTGATCCTGACCTCCAAGGCTCCAAATGGTTTAGCGCAAGGTACTCAAGAGAAGTTCTTTTCCAAATCTACTATTAATCAGCAAAGAATTCCAAATCCCATGACAGGAGCAATTATTTTCCATAATGTTCCTGTAGCTCTTTCCCTTCTTATTTGATAATAATCTAAATAATTTATCCTTTTCAGATTTTTGCAAAGCCAGTCATATTGAACAAATGCATACATTGAGTTGAGATATATTGAGGAAAAGGCTTCTTTTGGGGACCTGGAAGGGCTGGCAGTTTTCATTGCCAATAGTTGTTTGCTGACTGGTTGTTATATTTTGGCTAAAATTTGTTGCTGGTTTTGCTCTAAATTTAGGAGTTATGGTTTTTCTTGTTAACTGGTCGTAAGATGCCTGGTGTCCTACATAAATCTTGGAGAACCATTTCTGCATTGCAAATACAGAAATAATA
This sequence comes from Brachypteracias leptosomus, assembly GCA_013401335.1. Taxonomy (NCBI): domain Eukaryota; kingdom Metazoa; phylum Chordata; class Aves; order Coraciiformes; family Brachypteraciidae; genus Brachypteracias; species Brachypteracias leptosomus. The sequence goes on along the minus strand of VYZX01011160.1, from coordinate 733 downwards.
CCTGCTCATTCACACTGTACAACATTCTGAGAGAATGTTCATATGAGATTGAAGGGTAAAGGGTTCACACATGTGAACTGCAACTAAAAGAGATCATTAAATTAAAGAGTCCCTTGGCCCTGATATAACATTCCAAGTCACTTCCGTGCTGTTCCCATGTTATAATTCTTAGGTATGTTAATTGTGAGGGAGGTGCTCCCTATAGGCTACTGAAGCTTCAAATTTAGGACCTTAATCAGGCAAACGTCTTATAGATCTTCAAGGGAGTTTTCCCAAGTAGTTTTCAAAGAAAGTTTCTTCTTTATATATGTAACAAATGTAAAAAAATTTCTATATTACAATATGTGCGTGGTGAGATATCTGATCTCTCAGTATATTAGTGCAATTCTGCTCACATTACACGTGACACCTTCCAATTTAATTTTATTAGTCAATAGATGTTTTTCATTGACATCTGGAGATTAAGGCTTGTTCCTGAAAGTAGAAATTGTTCTTATGATCTTATACTTTGAAACTAATCACACGTCAAGGCCAATCCAAGCCTTTACTGAAAGGTCTACTGATTATGAATACTCTTGATATCTTGATTATTTTACTAACACCTCAAACAATTAAGATAGGAGTAAAATATTAAACTCTAACCATAAGTCTTCCCAATTTCATTAAATACCAATAGAATAAACCCTGAAAGAGTTTATGGACTCAATAAACATGTGTCTCTGTTTAAGGCTCA
>VYZX01011159.1:0-17333 GCA_013401335.1 Brachypteracias leptosomus | reverse complement strand
AGCTCAGACAGATCCACTACATTCTGGAAAGAGAATGACTTCCAAGCCAGGCACTAAACATAGGACTGTCTAACCGTCCATACTGGCATGTAGTAGGGTGCTGCAGGAGTAGATCTGTTTGTACAGTAAAGCAGTTGGTGCTGAGGATGTAACATATGCAGCATTTTTGGGAGATATGCTTTGGGCTGCCAGTGCTGTGGGCCCTTGGGCTGAATTGACTTCAGCAACAGAGAAACATATCTGGTTTAAGTACCTCTGAAATAAGTTCAGTTCATGCATTCTCAGACTTCTTTCTCATGTCAATTGAATGTGGTAAGTGGGGCACTTAAGGCATTCTCCTCAAATCACAATCCTATCTGAACTAAAATGGTGATATAGAGGCACTATACATATATAGAGACAAAGGAGGGGTTTTGAAACTCTTGATTACTAGCAAAAATTTTATGGCAGGAAGATTGCTTCTGAATTGCTTCCAAGGTTTCTTTTAAAGTCTTCTGTATTTAAGCAGCTGTGCTTTAAGCTGTGCTGGATGGAAGTTAACTGGCCTAATGGGAAAAGCATTGCAGAACTGCAGCCTGGAACAAGGACCAAGGGAAAACCTGTGTCAGGTGAGATCACAGAAGTGACAGATTTATTCCTGAGATGTTTTAGTGTACAACAGACCTTAAAAAATGGACAAAGAGAGATACAGACAAATATATCAATTGTGGATTCTGTAACAGTCAGGAGCTATGAGAGTGTGCTGTATACTTAATCAGAGCTTAAACTTTCCTTTTGGGCTGAAACTTGCCAAAGAAATGGATGGTGTGATTACATGGGAAAGCACTATTTTTTCTAAGATTTTTGTGTTTGTGGGTTTTAGGTTTGTTTTTTTGGTGGTTGTTGTAAATGAATTCGGATCTATTTAGAAAACAAGCATAATCTCAACTTCCTTTTGAGTAAAACAAGAACTGTGTCCCATTCTATCCAAGTAGCTGCAGGTATAGGATCTTCTCTGTAACCCATATTGGTCAGCCACTGAATACTCAGCAGCATTTTCAATTTCTGATATTTATGACCTTATCTTTTATGATTTGCTTGAGTGATTGTCCTGGGTGAAAACTATCTATACAACATTGTGAAGAGTTGTAAAGCTAATGACATTTCTTAAAGAGTTTACCTTTGCTGTTATTCCTTTAGTGCTTTTTGTGGGGATGGAGGATGTAAAATTGAAAGACATTGCTTCTTCCTGTTTTCCTGCCTTCCTGTGAACCAAAATGCTCTAAAAGGTGAATTACTTCAGTCTGAATTCTAGTTGGTATGGAAAAACAGGCTGGAAAAGGGCCTTGTGGTCTTCTGGCCCGTGGCTAATTATTGACACCAGTCAGGGCTAGTTAGTCATAGGAGTGGTACTGTTTACTATTAATTTGCAACTTATTTGGCATGATAAGAATATGTTAGTATTTTAGTACTAAAAAACAAAATGGTTAAAATAAGAGTGTTTGTTTTGTAGATTTGGGTGTGTGTATGACCCATGTGTCATAACAGTTGTCAGGAGAAAGCCTGATGCTCTGGTGCTGTGTTTACAGGCTGTGTACTGTTCATTTGACACAATATAAATATAGATTAATGAGGAGGAAAAAGTAGTAAACGTTAGGGACTCTAGAAGTAGTACAGTCCATCTATACATTAATCAATCGTCCTTTTAAAAATTTAATTGACATATTTTGTATTTGTTCTTCCCTTGAATGACATGCTGCTATAGGGCTCCATTAAGTGAAAGCTCATCTATGGCAAAGAGTGATAGTCTTTACTGGTTAAGATACAGGATTGGAAATTCAGAAATCATGATGTTTCTTTGCCATAGGCTCCTATATGGCCTTACTTTCTGACAGTATCCATTCAATTTAAATCAATAGCAGTGGAACTCATTTAACTGCAGCAGTCTTAAGAATTGGAGATCTGACCTAAAGTACCCATCTGGGTCCTCTCTATAATCAGCAGGGAGAGACTGGTGCACACAGAGAGTAATGAATCATGATCAAAGACAGAATTGTGTTTGACTGTGGAGGCTTCTGCAACCACCTTAGACCAGACAGCTTCTAAATCATTGCAGTTAGAGAGATGTATGTTGCCCACAGTCTTTCTGTGGACTTCAAAGTGCCCTGGATCAGGTACATGCACTCTCTCTCTGTTTTTTCATGTTTCTATACCTGGGAAGATAAACTTCTCTTTATCACAGGGATATACTGAGAGTAAATTAAAAATGAAATATGAATTGTTCAGATAGGCCTGGTTTTGGCTTATAAAACAAACAGTAAATCAGAAAACGTGGGAAACAGCCAGCCTTGTTCATGTACTGTTTACTTGTTAAGTACTGTAATGTATGTCAGAGCACAAGAAAGTAAGAAAACAAAGCTGCTTAAGGATAATAAATACACAGCCTCATAGCACAGCATCTACCAGGTGCCTTTTCAGCACCAGGCTATGTTCCCATGAGCTTGCATTTGAAAATAATAATTTCACTCACATGCACCTTTTCAGGTGCAAAATGGATTAAGTATCTTTAGAGCTTATGCATTAGAATAGCAACTCTGCTAGGAAATGCACAATTGATCCAAAAGTTTTTCAGCTAAGTGGTTAACTGTTCATGGCTCACTGTGATGTTTTTTCACAAATTCGCACTCATTAAATAAAGCCTAGATCTTAGTGCTGTCTTTTCCAACTTCTCTTCAAGTTAGTTATTCCATTATAAAGAAGAGCAAATGCTATCTCTCTGCTCTGAAAACAGTGCCTTAATTAGAAAGGAAGGGACACTATTCCTTGACCTGCTTAGTGATAATTGTATTCCATATAGCACTGAACTGAAGGGGTTTTTCATCATTTTCAAAAGAGTTTAGTCCTGTTTCTTATTCTTGTCTATTAGTCTTTACTGTTTTAAGCTGAAGACAAAATTGTGGAGCTGCACCACTTAGGAAATAATGGTGCTCAGGGGCATTTCTCATAATTTTAAACACTGTCCTTGTATTTTATGTTTTATTTAGTATTTTATTTTTTAATTTATTATTTTATCCTAGGATTATTATTAAAAACATTAGCTCCGTAAAGTCCACTTCAAGGCTACAATTAGCTATGTAATGTAGTTAGCCACAGATCTGTTTGGGAGCATTTTCTTTCCATGTAGGCTAGCTCTGTAATAGTCATGTGCTACGTACAGTATTGGTATTCACTCGAGTCAGATGTCCATGTGTGCACAAAGAGGTAACGCAATTCCATTTCAATTTCAACAAATGAAAGTGTAGGACTGGCCTAGTTCAGAAGAGAATACTTGAACTTTTAAATGATATTTTTAGACAAAACAAGAGAATTTTTCATTTAATTAGATCAACGTCCCATGTAAATAGTACTTGAGTGATGGGACATACCAAAATGTAACATAGATGCCCATGAACTTATTGACTCTAACCAGAAGAGAAGGAACAAGTCTAATACAAGCATGTATTAAATATGTAGTGAATAGAAAAAGGTGTGGTTAAATACTTTTCTGGTGCATGGATACCCAAGATGTAAATACTGCAAATGTTTTTTTCTGAAAATCTGTAGCCATATTTTACATCTAATCTCTAGATTGCAATAGGAATAGTGGAGGGGAAAAGAAATATTTTTGCTTATTGACAGTGGGGAACTAGGGTAGAATAGACTGATTTGAATCTTAAAATTGCTGTACTGCCTTTTTCAGGGAGGGCGCTGGAGGAGGAGGTGTTGGAAATCTGATGGGCTTTTATAATAGAATTAGAAATCAGTATTTTGTAGTGGAGAAAATGGGAGCACAACACAGTTTGGACCATAAGGCATCACTCAGGGAAAACTCAGAGAAAGCGAGGAGTTTGAAAATTCTTCAAGATTTCTTCATTGTTTTTTTTTCCTAGTGAAATGGGAAATAAAGTAGATAGATTATTAGCTTACAAGCTGATAATAAAACAGTCAAAGCAGATGGTAAGAATGATAAAGGATAAGAGAATGTTTATGCATAGCTCATTAACCACAGTTTGTAATTTGTTTGCAGATTTTTATGAGAAATTCTGTTAGAAAAAAAAATCCATGTTAAAAAATTAGACAGAAATTAAGGAGGCCAAAATCAGATCAATTAAGGCAAATATATAATACACAGTAGAGTCAGAAAACTTTTTTCTTACAGTAAATGTCTACCAGTTTCTTGCAAGCTTCAAAGGTAGTGAGAAAATTAATTGCTTGCACTTTAACATATAAAATTAAACCTAGTAGTTATTTTAGTTTTGTCATGATAACTTTCTAAATATGTGAACTTAAGGCAAAGTGATTTTATTTTACAGAATTTCTAAATAAATTTATTTTCCCTATTCTCATTTGTTCTGGCATTGATATAATTTCTTAATAGTCATAAGCACTTGAACACATGTGTCCGAGTGCTCTGCCTGGGACTGTGTGACAGAGCGGAAGGGATGCTGGCACTTGAGTCCTTGTCATGTCTCTGGGGTTCTTCTGGACTGGCGGCAGTGGCCTTTGATATTGCAGTGTGACATGAGGTGGTGCTTTACTTTAGGACTTCATTTTCCCTCCGTCTCAATAAATCTTAGGTTTCTTATTTGAAATTTATGTCTTTGTGTCTTGGAAAAGGAATGGTGTGTGTGCCCTGCTCTGTTAGGCTTGCTGCCATCCTGCTGTGATGATGCCAGGCCTTCTACTGGTGAGTCAGCAGTGCTGTGCTCTGGCCAGACTTTCAGATCTCAACATAAACACATTCCTCAGCTCTACTGCTGGGAAGTGTTCTTCATTATCAATACGGATTTTTCTTTTAACCCTGGTTCTGCTGTTTCTTAAGGTGGTTTCATACATGCACTTCCATTTGTGTTTTGTTCATAACAACATTAACATTTTTCTCATAGTTCTCTATGATTTGCACACAGCAATGTTTGCAGTGAGGTGATGTGTGCAAGTTTCTGTATTTACGATGTAATAAGAAAAGACTGGCAGCAATGCTGAGAAGAAATACAATGAACAATACTACCAGTCTTTTATTTTTTAAGCCATGTGCTTTAGGTGAGCAAGATGTGAAACTAAATGCAAAAAAGAGCATTGTGTGACAGAAATTGGTTCTGCAGGAATTCTGCAGTTGTCCTGACTCTGCATGCTTACTTTTTCCTGGAGTCAGTGATGATGACTCAGTGAATTTGTAGATATGCACAAATTAGGATAAAAGCCTAAGACTGTTCCCCAAGAAGAGGAGTTTCATTGTGTATTGCCTTTGCTCAGCAGAAATTTATCACTAGGAAGTTAACACAACATTGTGCACCGCAAGAATTCTGTTCTAAGGCAAGCCTTCCTGTTTCCTTGTCAGAAGACTCTTGTACTCATCTGCCATCCGAGTAGTATCACAGTGCTATTTGTAAGGACTTTCTTTTTATGATGGACGTGTCCTGTTCAACAATGTATTTTTGTCTTGACTCTGTTTATCATTTGCATCATTTAGGAGTTACATCATAGAATTTGCTGCAACCAATTTTAAACTTGGATGTAAATGTAAAGGCCAAATCAAACACTGTAGGACTTGTCTTCCAGTTGAGGGATTTACCTGCAGCTCACTTGAAAACTGTGCAAACAGCTCCTTTGTCAGTTCACCTGCTAAATAGAGAAGCCCAAAGGCAAGTTAGCTGTACTGTGCTGAGTTTGGCAACTTTCCAAAGGCAGGTGCTGGATATTAATTCACCTAAATTAGAGGTGAAGTGTGCTGGTAGGAACCCATTAGAAGCTGGGAGATGTTGCGCTTCAAAAAAATGTGTTACCTGTGATGTAATTGGTGATATCTTCTGTTGGTTTGGAGTGCGGGGCCCAGCTCTTTCTGCCTTTCTGGGGTGCTGTGCCTCCCACCCAGCTCTCCAGGTGCCTTCCCAGCTGTCTGCACTTGCTCCAGAGTGTGCAGTTCCAAACCTGCTCTTGAGGTCTTCCAAGAACCTGTGTCCTGAGCTCCATGTCAGAAAGTGCAATGGATAAAAGAAGCACCTGAAGTGACACTGCTGTTTTTTTCAGCCTAACTCTGATCATTTGTTCCCTCTCAGCCGAAATTACTTGCTGTGCTTGAGCTGAATTAATGTATAGTTTGGGAAAGACCAAAGCCATATTTTGCTGAATGCTTCACAAAAACATTTACCCCTTTAATTTGCCCAATATAATTATACCTCTTATGTCTGCCAGGGAGTAGGAGCCTTCCTGCTGTGTTCAAATGGGAAGAAAAGGTTTGCATCTTAATTTACAGGCAGAAATCTGCTTTTATTCTTGTGTAAGTGGTGCTGTACTGGACCCCCCTCACCACAAGTGAGTAAAAATGGTGAAGTCTTTATGATTGTGTCCAAAATGAAGGTCAAGTCATGAGTTATCCAATTTTGTCTTAATTTAGAAGAAAATACTGGGACAGGATGTGCAACAATATGCATATTATATGACGAAGGATTAATTTGTGTTCTTAAGGAGTAAGAATGTGGTGGGTGTACCTTTGGCTTGCATCTCTGGTACCTCTGATTACACTCAGAATCCAAAGTAAAGAGTTACAAAGTTTAATTTGAATCAAGCACTTTATTGAAATGGAAAAAAAAAAAAAGAAAAATAGGAACGCATAGGAATTACTGTCCAAGTTGGATCGGTTTAAAGCTCTCAAACTCATAAGTAATTTTAGAAAAGTAATGTAAAAACGTATGTGTATACCATGCAGAACACTTTAAACTGGAAATAATAACCAAAATCTTCAACTTCTCCAAATGCTAGGAACTTTTGTAGGTTGAATTAACCATCCAAATAATTCAGTACTCTTTTTTTTTTTCTTTTAATGAAGACAAAGCTGTAATCCTCCTATTATTTTCCTGTTGACAGTGTCCTCCGTACTAACACGGTTGTTATGTAGGAGTGCACGAGTTCCCAATTTCCTTGGTAAGGGGAATCTTACAGGGGCATTGAAACAGGGCAGTGAAGGTGCAGGAAGTTGCACTCATTCCCCCTCTGCCATAATGTTTGCTGTCTTTTCCTGCGGGATGCCTCTTGTCCAGCAGCTGGCACTGAGCATAACCCACAAAATATGTATAGCATAGCACAGTACATTGCTTCTCCTGTGACATGAGTGCCAAACTGACCAGTGATTCAGGCCACCCAAGAGAAGGCATCGAAGTTTTGTGTTTCTATTCTCTTGCTGACTTGCTTCTTGACCAGAGCTCAGCTGCCACGTGTGCTGCGATGACCTGTATTGCAATAGAATTTACCCAATCTGGAGAGCAGGTATTCTTCAGCAGTCATGTTGGTGTTGATAGTGGGCAATCACTATAGCAGTAATGTACAGCAAATGCCATGAATGTTCTTAGAAGAGTTGCCACAATACGTAATCCCTTTGAATGGAGGCTGAAGTCAGATGCGTAGCATGTTCAGAATATGTCTTTTTTATTGTTCTGCTATGTACTAAGGAGAAAATCCCCTTTAGATGCATTCTGTGAGCTTATGTATGTTCTGCCAATAAGGGACGGGCTTTGAAAACTGTATCTGATAAAGCATTATTATGATTATCTTTCAGCTGTCATCTGATAAACCTTTTCATATTTACCATCAAAACCACAGGTTATTTAATATTTATTGTTGGTATTTCTAGCTGCTTCATTGTTTCTTAAAAGCAGATTAGTGTATAAGATTTGCATTGTTTTGGATGAGGGCTTACTGATAGAAAACCCCCAAATCTTGATAAAATCCTCAATAAGATAAGTGAGGAGTAGTAATTCCCTCTAATGCTCTTTTAATTTTGCAGGAGAGAAAATAGAAGTTGTTCTTAATGAAACTTGTCAACAGTTCGCAGACTAGTTGTTTACTCACGATGACACTAAATAACCTTCATGATTACCTTTGATTGTAAGAGATGTCATTGATCACCCATAATGTATTCTTTCCTCAAAACCACTTTTAAATGCTGAGTACCACAGGATTTGTAATCACACAGCTTAAAATGCAGTGACATATACAAAGTCAAATCGCTACACTGTTGCTGTAATGGTGTGCTTCTTAAACGAGCACATTGTTCTGCAGCGATTAAAATAAAATTAGTCTTCTGAAATCATCCCCTTTCTAGGCTGCTGTAATGGTTTTTTCTTTGTTCTTCATCACACCTATAAGTATCTTCCCATTTCTAATTGCCAGGAGGTTTAAGTTCTGTGAAGACTCATTCTCTCTCTTATTTTCTACCTTTTTCTTTTCATGAAGATATATTAAGCCATCAGTTGTTGAAGTTGGCTCCAATTTACACTTTGGTTCCTGAAACTGTTTGATAAATCATTGTCCACAGATGTTGTCTGCTTTAATTGCTTAATTTTCCGACTAATGGATCGAAACTTGAACAGACATACTGTTTTCTAACCAAAGGGAGGAAGACAAAAAATAGACACAGGATAACTGAAGTCAGCTTGTGGAAGGAATGAGAGAGTTCATCTTGTCTTTCTAATTAGTTTCTGAAGTTCACTCTGTGTTGAGGCTTTGTGAGGTGTTTAGAAAGGGAAAATGTGATCAGCAGAACCTGAGGGGTGGGAAATGTTGAAGCAGAAGATCCTCAATTCTAAAATAAGGTGAAAGTTTTCAAATTGAAACTGATGTGCATACACATCTGTGGGCAGCCAGTCAGCTACCTAATAAAAGAGCCTACAGGATCACAGGAGTGCAGGTCTGCATGGAAGGGACATGTTTGCCAGTTCAAAATGAAAAGAGGTGCTGCAGGAGCTTGACAAGGCAGGAGAGAGCCCTGCTTTTCCAAACACAGCTGGATCCCCAAGGCAAAATGTGAGCTGTAAGCACAGGCCTTGGCCTTTGAGGCTGTTTTGACAGTGAAGACATTGCTGTGAATTCTTTGCAATGAAGCAGTGGGACTGTGTCCCTCCTCACTTTGTTCTTCCTCTTGGTCTTTGTCCGGTGAGAGAGAACGAACACGCTGCTGTGGCTCAGATCTACTGGGATTCAGGCAAAAACGTAGTCTGCTGGATGAGACATTAGGAGGTGATTTTCCTCTGCGGTGTAAGTATGGAAGAGCCAGCATGAGTAAAAATTTTGAAAAAAAATCAAGTATTTTCAAAGCTGTCATGCATATGAAACCAAAGTGTGACTTGGCATCCAAAATAATGCTTTCCCACAGCCACTGAAAAAAATCAGAAAATTGAGGAAGGAGGATTTCTAAATGGAGTGGTGTGTTCCAGGTGGTGTACTTCAATAACCTTCGGGTGGTTAAAACCCCCTGTTAGTTAAGGCTACGCTCTTAATTCTGGTTCTGAAGTTAGATGCCTGAAGTTAAAAACATGAACCCTTCATGAGCACAACTGAAGTCCTCTCACAGCACCCTGGATAAGTAAAGACCCTCTGATGACTTACAGTGTTTGCAGCTTTCTTTCCTGGCTTTATTTGTCATTTTGTTAAAGATACAAGGCTAAATGTCCTGTTAGCTGTCATTTCCAGGCAAGGAAATGCTCTTTCAGACTGAGGTATGTTAAAACTTGTCCTCTCATGTTTCATTTGGGTCTCTGGGTAGTATTCATCATCAGTTTCTTCTGCTTCATCTTTCTTTTTCCCCCCCACACTATAGCAGTCTAAGTCTACAATAAAAATTCACATTGATAGTTTAGCAAATATTTGTCTATCTCCTTGCTCGCCAAAAGGGAAACAAAAGGTTGCAAAGAACCAGGGATGCCTTTTAAATAAGTATAGCAAGTATCAGCTTCTGATAACAAGCCTTTGCTACAGTGAGGCAATCTGTTTTGAGGTAAGGAAGAGTGTTTGTTTTCATAGATATGTTTTTTGCAAGGACAAAAGCAGATTGCCACAATAGCATAGTAATGAATATCCAGGCAGCTGTATTTTTCCTATTTTTTTTTTCCCAAGAGTTCAAATGTTTTTAATCCTCTGACAAAACTTCTGTTGTAAAAGTGTTTTTAAACCAAATCCATAGTATCCTGGTAGCATGCAAGGTATTGCTTAATTCTTTATGGTAATTTTTGTTGAAGTGATTGTCAGTTAAAACTTTTTTCTAAGGTTACCATATCTGAAAGATAAACCTCTTGCAACTTTTACAGCACATGGCTTAGAGGAGAACTGAAGGCTTTCATGTTGCCATCTGCTTTCCACTTGTTAAATCTCATTGGAAACCATCTATTCACATGTATTTGCTTACAGCTATTTTGAAGAGATTTGCATTTATCAGTGTAATCTAATTAGATCATTTTATTAGCGTTGAACATTTAAATGTTTGTGCAAATGGGGATTAACAATTACCTTTATTTATTCTGACACATTGTAATAGATGTAATCTATTAACTAAAACATTGCAAGTCCGAAGTGTCTCCTGAAGTCTCAAGAAGTTGATCTCCTGAAGCAGCAACTGTTGTACTTTGCTGTTCTTTTCCTGTTGTGAAGTGGTAAATAATTCTTTGCAGTAATTTCTTTGCCCTGTTTTTTCTTTCTTTGCTACACAGAAATTTTCCATGAACAATTTCATTTCATTGACTTTATTGTAATGAGAAATGTAGCCTTCTATATGTAGCCTTCTTCAGATTATTAGAATTATAATGAGAAATATAGCCTTCTGTAGACGAATAGAATTGTAATGAGTGATGTAACTTTCTGTTGATAATTAACGACCAGTTTTAGCCTTCTTTGTAACAAAGATTTATGGGCAACAAGGACTTATTTGTGATGAAGCCCAGTAATGGCCAGCTGCACAGCCTTGGAGTGTCTAGATAATGGATGAGCAAGGAGACTTGAGGTCACCATGACCCAAGAATGGATAAGAGCAGAACCGAGATGGAGAAAATACCAATTAAAAGAGAACACCTGTTNTCCTGGCTTTATTTGTCATTTTGTTAAAGATACAAGGCTAAATGTCCTGTTAGCTGTCATTTCCAGGCAAGGAAATGCTCTTTCAGACTGAGGTATGTTAAAACTTGTCCTCTCATGTTTCATTTGGGTCTCTGGGTAGTATTCATCATCAGTTTCTTCTGCTTCATCTTTCTTTTTCCCCCCCACACTATAGCAGTCTAAGTCTACAATAAAAATTCACATTGATAGTTTAGCAAATATTTGTCTATCTCCTTGCTCGCCAAAAGGGAAACAAAAGGTTGCAAAGAACCAGGGATGCCTTTTAAATAAGTATAGCAAGTATCAGCTTCTGATAACAAGCCTTTGCTACAGTGAGGCAATCTGTTTTGAGGTAAGGAAGAGTGTTTGTTTTCATAGATATGTTTTTTGCAAGGACAAAAGCAGATTGCCACAATAGCATAGTAATGAATATCCAGGCAGCTGTATTTTTCCTATTTTTTTTTTCCCAAGAGTTCAAATGTTTTTAATCCTCTGACAAAACTTCTGTTGTAAAAGTGTTTTTAAACCAAATCCATAGTATCCTGGTAGCATGCAAGGTATTGCTTAATTCTTTATGGTAATTTTTGTTGAAGTGATTGTCAGTTAAAACTTTTTTCTAAGGTTACCATATCTGAAAGATAAACCTCTTGCAACTTTTACAGCACATGGCTTAGAGGAGAACTGAAGGCTTTCATGTTGCCATCTGCTTTCCACTTGTTAAATCTCATTGGAAACCATCTATTCACATGTATTTGCTTACAGCTATTTTGAAGAGATTTGCATTTATCAGTGTAATCTAATTAGATCATTTTATTAGCGTTGAACATTTAAATGTTTGTGCAAATGGGGATTAACAATTACCTTTATTTATTCTGACACATTGTAATAGATGTAATCTATTAACTAAAACATTGCAAGTCCGAAGTGTCTCCTGAAGTCTCAAGAAGTTGATCTCCTGAAGCAGCAACTGTTGTACTTTGCTGTTCTTTTCCTGTTGTGAAGTGGTAAATAATTCTTTGCAGTAATTTCTTTGCCCTGTTTTTTCTTTCTTTGCTACACAGAAATTTTCCATGAACAATTTCATTTCATTGACTTTATTGTAATGAGAAATGTAGCCTTCTATATGTAGCCTTCTTCAGATTATTAGAATTATAATGAGAAATATAGCCTTCTGTAGACGAATAGAATTGTAATGAGTGATGTAACTTTCTGTTGATAATTAACGACCAGTTTTAGCCTTCTTTGTAACAAAGATTTATGGGCAACAAGGACTTATTTGTGATGAAGCCCAGTAATGGCCAGCTGCACAGCCTTGGAGTGTCTAGATAATGGATGAGCAAGGAGACTTGAGGTCACCATGACCCAAGAATGGATAAGAGCAGAACCGAGATGGAGAAAATACCAATTAAAAGAGAACACCTGTTGAATCAACAAGATAAGACCCAAGGTTCAACAAAAGAACAAGTGATGAAGACTATGGGACGACCACTGAAGAAGTAAAAGACCCCCCAATTCAGGTGTGATATTTGTAAAAGGACGATAGACGGCAGTAAAAGGACTGATAATAACATGGGTTTGAATTGCGCAATGGTGGGCAAGACTATGTTAATTATTTCCGGGAAAGGGGAGGTGAGATGAGGTCTGTTGTAAATAAAAGTCCAACTAAACAGCAAGGTGGCGGGAAGGTGGAAAATTCCCACAGTGACCCCCGGCTGCTACTAATAAAGAATACCTACTTAACAGTAAAGACTTTTGCTGTTGAGTTAATTTCTTTGTTTCATTATCCATTACCTAAACTATTTCCCCAATGATTTCTGCAAGCAATATTTAGTTTCTAATTATTTCATAGACAGTTCAGTGATTTCAATAACATTTTTTGCATGTGCTGCTAAATAGTGTGCAGGTATGCCAATGGGCTAATAATACTCATTCTTCACTTGAGCTAAGGTTAGCAAAGCGCAGGTCATATTGTGATGTTACAGTTTTGCAGCAAGAAGAAAAAAGAGGAAACAAGACAACTGCTGTAGCAGTGAACCTCTACTGTCCTCTTATTCTTAAATTACATCCTGTTGAACCTTTGCATCATTTCAGCTCAGTGTGGCCATTTTTAACAAGAAAAGATAAGAGACCTTTCAAATTACCTTTAAAAGATTAAAGAAAAAAGTTTGTTTTCCTAATTACTGAAACTCTATTTATATCCATAAGCCATTAAAAAAGCAGCAATACTTCTGATACATTCCAGTGATAAAAGCTATATTGAATAATACAAAAACAATAGGTCCTTCAGAAATATAGAGTATTGTGTATCATATTCAGTGTATTTGCAGTTACATTGGATCTATCACAACATACTTCTGTGTGTTTTATTATAATTTTTAAAACAAAAGGGTTGTAACAATTAAAATGTTGAAAAACTGAAATGAGAAGAGCAATAGACAAATCCCAGCTCAGTTTATAAATACTTAACTAACTTTTGGGTTTTTTTGCAGTGATTACTCCTAATTGTTATTTTAGTATAAATACCAATATTTGTTGGGATTCCTAGAGGAAGGGTAGCAAAATAGACGAGTATAATTTCCACAAAATCAACTCATTTGATGAGGTTTATGTTCCTCATACAAACTTGAGTGTATGGTCGTTAGCCATGCCTAATATCTATATGTACCATTTAATACTGTTTATTTACATTGCTCTTTTTTTCTCACTAAAACAAAGATTATACAGAAATATAAGAAGGTTATGGTTCCCTCAGGAAGAGGGTTTTTTCATTTGTTTGGGGGTGATGTGGTGTGTTTTATTTTTAAGTATGCTAAACACACTTCTAATATAAAAGTAAGAAATAAATACAGTCTTCCTAGGCATTCCATATAGTTTATAACTTCTGCCTAAAATTGGTTCCTAAGAGTCTGACAAGTGTTTTCATGTTTGGATCCTATTAGGCCTAATGAATAGTAGTTGGGTGTTTTCATTGATAGGTAATAACAACACAGAAAGATGGTAACTCGTGAAAGGATCATTGCTATCAGTGCTGCATTTGTTAAAAATCAAACCATGCTTGGCATTTAGCTCACTTGTAAAGGTTTAAATTTATTTCCAAGAATATCTATAGGATTTTATTTTCTATGTGAAGAATACTGCAGTACCTATGCAGATAGTTAAAAATAAAAGAATACCAAAAAGGAGATTATTAGTAATACAGCCAAAGCACTATTGAAATCAGGTTCATCAGGGTATGCTCTTTGTACACAGATAATGCTGTCAAACAGACAAAAATAACTTATCTTTGGGAGGAAATTAAATAATTCAAGGGCTGGATGAATAATGGCTAAAGATATAATTTCATAATACTTCTTAAAGCATATATCTTTTGCTGTTTTGTTACTTTTAAAAATATACATTATACTTAAAATGAGTATTTTGCAGAGCTCTGAGATTATTCAATTCCCATTTTCAGCATTAACTTTTCTTTGGTAGACAGTTATCCAAGACAGTATGTACAAGTGAATTTCATTATTTTGAAACAACTGCAAAGAAAGAAGCATTTATTGTGTCAGTTTATTGAAATCTTGGTTCTCTTTTGTGTTACCAATTGATGAATTCTCAGGGATTTCAGATCCACATTTTTTATTTCAGGTTCTTTTTGCAGTCTTGCTATGAGCCTGTTCTGCAAATGGGGCATCTAAATTTCTTTGGGTTTTGCTCATTTGATATCATATGCATTAAATCACTGATCATGTATGAACCTTGTTCAAAGCCGAAGGTGATTTCTTAGGCCATATGTCTACAAAAAAAAAAATTGTTTGTTTTAAATAAAGGGACTGTTTGGAAATTAATGAAGGACGTCATGGGATTTTAACTGAACATAAACAGCATGTTGCAATGCCTAACTGAGCAGAGGAGATCCTTGAACACTAGAAACAACCTGTGTAGAAACTACTTGTGTAGAAACAGCAAGGTGGTATTATTTTTGTGCAAGTGTTTATGATGCTGTTGGTGAAATTTGTTTTTCTATTATAAAATACATACTTTGAAAAGGCATGCCAGAATGAGTAGACACTTCGAAAGCTCGAGCTATCAAGTTCACCTAAAATGAATATTGAAAATAACTTGGTCACTGCCTACCTATAGCCTCCCCGTACATAGGGAAGATTTGTGATAACAAATTGTTAGGTAATGCCACATGGTGATCTGGAATTCTGGAAACCAAATCCAGACAAATGGACTAGTAACAGTTGCAGTTTGTCAGGGGAATATGGTTGGGTCCCCATCACTTGGAGTCTTTCAATCAAGCATGAATTTCTCTCTAGAGAGAGGCTTTTTTCAACAGCAAGTTGTAGCTTCAATGCACAAATGAGCGGTGAAATTGACTGGTTTTAGGCAGGAGGTGAGACTAAATGATTACAATAGTGTCTTTTGGAGACCATATAAATGCTCGATTTATAAAAATTCAAACCTGTTTGGCCAGGGAAAATATTTCTTGGCTTGTATGACCTTTTGCAGTGTTGTTTTTCCACAGAAAGATGAAAATCTTTAATGAATCTATAATGAACGTTCACTTCTTTAGGCACATAATTCCCCTCTACTGTATTTGCAGATGTTTTTATTTCCTCTCCTGCAGATCTAGCTTCATTTTATATTTATTACTGTACTTCATCCTGAAGTTTCCTGCTGCAAATATTTTTCTTAGTAGTTCTTGGGAAGTAAGGTTTATCGTGGAATGTGCTCTTTTCTTCTCTGTGCATCGAGACAATGCCTATTCAAAAACTTGGGTGTATTTCTGAGGATTAGATTTGAATTTTTTTCTTACATCAGTATTTCAACTTCTGGATGATTAGAAGCCCTTCTGCTGAATGATTTTAACAGTAGAAAAGAGTAGGTTCAAATCACAAGGAACCCCTCCCTATAGTAGTGCACCTACCTGTCATTTCATTGAGCAGCCATGTAGATGTTTGGGTATAATAAAAGGTGTTCCTCACCAACAAGCACCATGCCACTGTATGAAACAAAGGCAACTTAATTAAGAGAAGAATAAACAACATAGCTAAACTCTTTTCCAAATGTATGTATTTTTAGCTTTTTTTTTTTTCCCCTGTGTGGGTTTTTTTTCATTTTAAGTCAGCTCTGTGTCACTTACTACAGTGTGTAGGAACAGCAAGGATGTACGTTACCTGCTGGCACAAACAATTAATTGTTACTACTATCACTCCTGCCTTGGCTTCAGTAAGCAGCATAATGCCTTGGTAACTTGAACTTTGGCAAGTTTATTCTACTTTCACAGAAGTGCTAGGTTGGACATTATTACCTCTTGGAATACTGCTGTCAACACCTGCAGCTTCAGAAAAACCATTCTAACAGTACAGTAGCCATAGCTGAGGTAAAATGATCACATGCTGTCCCTGTCAGGGCTGAAATACTACTCAGGAGGTAGAAAGATCATTTCTCTTTTACCACCCTGCTGCAGTCCTGCTGAAAAGGATATCTCTGTGTGTAGTTATGGAACCTCCTTAAGTATCACTGGGAAAACTATGGAGAAGATAAAATCCCTGTATTTATGTCTCAACATCATCAGCTGAGACAGAGGAGTCATTCTCCTTATCCAGTTTTAGAAGTGAAGCATCCTTCTGGCTCAGTTTAGTATCGCTGATGATAGAAAGCTCCTTACCACTAGGTTTTTAACTAGTACGGTTTATGTTGGTGCTTCAGGCAGCTATGCTATGGACATGTTGATCATGTAATGGATTAACATCCAAAGTTATGCGGAGTGTGTATGTATGGCTCTCGAGTACCCTTAAGAGGCCAGTTGAGTAGAGTACCATTTATGTTGTGTTTTAGGATTCCAGCCTCCTTTACATACTAAAAAAACCCTGCCAAATATAGTTGTATAAATAAATGAAGGCTCCCTGGAGTGCTCAAGGAAGTTGCTGTATCTGGTTATGCCTGCTGAGATGGAGGTCTGAATAGTAATGAAAGAAGTGGATTCAAAAGACTTTCTGATAGTGTCTGTGAGCAGAATTCTGACAGCAGACACATGGATCTAGTTTCGCCTGACGCTAATGAGAATTGCAGGCAGACATCTAAGGCCAAAGTTGAGTCTATATTTCTCATCATATTGAATGTGTGAGCTTGTCACCTTTTATTACATTAACCCTTTGGCCAGATTATTGCATAAATGCTGCGTACCGTTGATAGTTGACAGCATACAGTCTTTGAATCATATATACAGAGTTAGCTTTTGAACTTGTAGCATCTTTGATTTATTTGCTGCTGCCTCAGGAGTTTCTGTCGTTTTAAAATCATGTCTATGTTACTACTAGGAGTTATTTCATGGCTTAGCTATTCTATGGCTCCATATTTCTTTTCAGTTACTACTTACTTTAATCACTCTTACCTTCACTAATGTACAAGCCACTATTTTGAATTTATTTTCATTAAACTTGTTGTTGTGGTTTAAGGTT
>VYZX01011154.1:0-10479 GCA_013401335.1 Brachypteracias leptosomus | reverse complement strand
GTAGTGGTAAGACTAGGGGGAATTGGTCAAACCTAAGGTGGGTAGATTCAGATTAGACGTTAAGAAGAAGTTCTTCTCCATGAGGGTGGTGAGACACTGGAGCAGGTTGCCCAGAGAGGTGGTGGAAACCCCATTCCTGGAAATTTTGAAGGCCAGGTTGGATGGGGCTCTGAGTAATCTGATCTAGTGGGAGGTGTCCCTGCCCATGGCACGGGAGTTGGAACTAGATGATCTTTAAGGTCCCTTCCAACCCTAACAATTCTATGATTCTATAATTCTATGATTCTATATTGATGCTTCCCCCAGCTACATGAACTCTAGACTACAGGAAGGTAACACTAGAAATATGTCACCCCAAAGCTCTTTGACTGGCATCTGACCTACATCAAAATCTTTGTTGGTTTCTCTTGCTCTAGTCTGTTTTCACATGTATTACTAGTCTGTTGCACAATGAACAGATGTTCCTCCTGCTGTGCTGTATGATTACTTTAAGTGACTTTTTTAAGAACAGATGTTCTCCTACATGCACTTCATTTTCTCTAGTTTCTATTGGCTAGCAGCTGACAATTAATTCTTGCTTAAATTTAAGAACAAATGCTCATCAGGGAAGTTTCTAAGGAATAAAATGGAAACTAGCAAAACAAGCTTTCGGACGTGAGAAAAGGTGCTCAGCTGCAGATGGTTTTTTCTGCTCCAAGTTATCCATCCCCACTACATAGTCAGAATAAGATTTATAAATATTGCTGGACTTCATGTGCACGGTTCCTTGATGAAGATGTCTTACTGATTTGTCATAAAAGAAAAAGTAGGACAGGTGAACCGTATTATGTGTCAAATTAGAGATCTAAACACTGAAAAACCAAAATACCATTAACAAATAGGAGTTTGCAAGCAGTGTTGCAAGCAAGTCTTGCAGCAATAGAAATTCCCCCTGAAAATATTTTTTTTGTGGGGTGGAGTCATGTTTAAATTCAAATCATGAAGAACCTTAGTTCTTCAAGGGTTGCATTTATGCAACAACTCAGGTATTCATTAACAGATAAATATAACTTTTTATTTAAAAAAAGCCAAGATCACACAATAGTTTTACAATTTTTCATCATTCATGCATAGTTTTACATCAACAATAAATATGAGCTATAGATTTCCACATTGAGCCAACCTGTATTAAAACTGAATCTAAATTAAAGCATGCTATTGAGCACGGAATAAGACTCCTCGGGGTATTAAATATGTGTCATGCAGATCTCCCAAAAGAGTTGATGCAAGAAGCTCAAAGAACAAGACCGAGTAAAAATTCATTTGCCTCTCTGCTTTATTTTGTTGAATTATGGTAAAGGAGGTCAAGAAACCCTACAGAATTTTGTGAAGATTTCCATCCTTCTGTTTTCACATTTTACAGTTTTTTGTCACATTTTTATTTAGCTATGACTGCTAACACGCAAAAAAATGACTGACTTGCTGTGTCAACCACCACTAACAGATATTAGCTGGACTGTAATAGAAACAATGTCATTTAACTCCTGCTGTTTCCCTGATCGGCAAATCAAGAACATTCAAACATCACTGACCTTTGTTTTCTTTGCTGCAATGCCCACTTGTATGGGTTCCAAATGTCTTTTTACTGTAAGAAGCCTTGTGTCCTGGTACATTACAGTCTTTAATAACCAGTATAATTCTTTTCAAAATACATAATCTTACCATCCTTTACTATACATTTAGCTACACATATTCTCATATGAAAATGAGAGAAGGGATTTTATTGGTTTAATGATTGAGCAAGTTATATAAAAACTAGTTCTCTTATCAAAAGGAACAAGATTTGCAAATGTGTTATTTCCTGGAAATAGAAGCAAATGTCTTTGTCATTTTAATAATAATGACTGATGTCATTTTAAAATAGCTGTATGTCAGACCACATATTTCTGAAAACAAGGCCATCCCTACTATACATTCTTCAGATCTCTGAGAGAAGGGCAGCCCCAACCTCAGATAATCAGCAGTGTCAGTGCCGTAGAAAGATGGAAAAGACAGGTAACGTTGGTTACTGTGATGTGGATTTCTGTGATTTCTGTCATAAAATTTTCATAGATATGTTGTCAAAGAGGGTTCAAAGGAAGATACTAAGAGGGTATTTACAGGAAGCTTCCAAGTTTAAGAGAAGCAGTAGGCCAAATGGTGTAGAAAAGTAGAGAGTATTTAAAAATGTAACCAGTGAGCACTGGAAGTTGGAAATAGGTATTGAGCTGATCAAAACCAAGAGATGTCCAATCCTGTCCCTTGCCCCAAGTCCCTACTCTTTCAGAAGACTCTCCTGAAGTAGCCACCTTTGAGTTCCACTCACATCCACTACTAAGTATAGAACAAGTACAGACTATAAATACTGTACAGTGCTCTTCATCCTGGTGCAAACTGAATAGGAGGCTTTTCCTCAAAGTATCCTGAGATCCGCAGGGGCATATCACTTGATAGCTAGCATAGACACAAGCGCTCAGACCACAGATTGAATATCTGAGAGATGTCTTAATTAGAGTACCCCCACAACAAAATTCAAGTGTAACTCAAAAATATTTTTCTATGACAAAAAGATCTGTGACCTCAGAGAAAACCTACTGGGGAGTAGTACAAATATTGCCATGATACTATGTTCTGAATGGGTGACTGTTTTTACTTCTCCTTTATTTCACCTCCATCTTCTGGATTCCAGTTTGAGCATTTGATGTTTTCTTCCTCAGTTTTTTGTTAGTCTTAATATTTAGCTTTGCACCTTGCTTCATACTATCAAATCCTACCATCAGAAGGCTTTCCCATGGTTTTTCTGGACTGGAAATTGTACTTGTTGCTTGAGAAATAACTTTTTTCTCAAAAAATGCTTAAATGTTGGCTTTTACATTACTGGATGCCATAAAACGAATACCAAAAAAAAGCAAAAGGATATAAACTCTATAAATACAAAGAGCAAAAAAACTAAAAGGATATAAATTGTATAAATATAAAGAGAAAAAAAACAGAGAACATCACAACAAAAATAGATTCAATCAAAAGATAAAATTATTTTTTAAAACCCACATTTAGAGCTCATTGACTTTAAAAAGAAACAGAAAGAAAGATGAGAAAGGCCTTTCAGGTCAGAGGCTTTGTACTCAGAAAGACTGTAAATAAATAAAATATAAGAAACTTTGATAAAGGACTACAGATAAGAAATATGAATTAAAAACACTTCTTCTGAAAAAGATTGGGAAAGGGGAAAAAAAAATGTCTGTTCTTCAACCCAGAGCTCGGAGACAGAGGAAACAACACACACACAGACAAAATCTTTGACAGTGAAAACACTAGAATTTTCCTAAAAAAAGAAAATCCTTTTAATATAAAATCTATTTCACATGAGAGAAATAAATTAAGAGTGTGAGAACCAGAGAGTTCCTGAGGATTAAAAAGAAAAAATCTTTTGAAAAAGAAAAAATCCTTTGAAAAAACAATACAAATAGGACACCTAATTCTGTCACTTTCAGTTGTAAGATAAGAGAATGTACATGGTTATAAAGACTGCCCACGAGAACCTCAACAGGCAGCTGCTGTGAGATGATAGAATGAGTTAATAAGATCTCACAATGCCAAATGAGCAGAAGGTTCTCAATGTGCCACCAGTTATGTTGTATCACAAGTCACTGCTGCACTACTATCAGACAGCTGCTTTAAAAAAGTCTGCATATGATTGCTAGAGTTGACATTACCTAACTGTCTGTGGCTCTGTGTCTGAAATGGGTTTTTCCATTTGTAGAAGCCAACACACTGAGTGGCTTGGCATACGTTTCCTGTCAGTTGTTACTCTGTTTTGATGTAAGAGCCTATAGGCTACTATGTGACACCATAATTGCCTCTCATTCCCTAAGTGACTGTCTCTTACAAGTTTCTCACACAGAGCTGTGCAAGAAGAAATATTTTCTTAACCAGTGAAGGAAATCTCACTGCTCTTAAGGTGTTTTTAAGTCAATAAATTGTTAATTCTTATTCATGATAATTATATTAACCACAATATCTAGGAAACAGATCACACTGTGATAGGTATTCTTCAACAAGGGATGACAATTCAAGTGTGAAATGAGAGACAATAGGTAGATGTAGCCTGATCTGAAAGTAGTAACAGCAAGGAAATCTTATTTGTCCACAAAACAGAGAGTACACTCAGCAAATCACAGCTCATGATGCAATTCATAAGCACTGCAGCAGTCCTGGGCCTGAAGAAGGATAATGAAGTAGCATTACAGATGTTTTCAGAGATGCCTCTCAGGTATGATGAATTACTTGGTAAAAAGAATGGACATGACTCTTTGAAAATGTAACACATGGTAAAAAAAGACTGGTATGAAGAAAAAGATGAAGGATGAAGATTGGCTCTAAAATGTCTGAAAGATATTAAAAGCATCTTACATTTGGTACGGTATGGTGGGGAGGAAGAAGTTTGCATTTATCTTCCCCAGAGTAAATGATCCAGACAAAAGATTCTATGAACTTTGGCAAGTATTCAGGTAAGGGAAAGAAAAGGCAGTTCAACAGAATCAGAATGATTTAGCTATAATAGGATATAGGACCTGCAAAGAGTTTTAAGCCTAAAGAACACCGAGGAGGCAGAGTTGACTGATGGGTGGGACAGTAATTTTATCATCTGTGATCATGAAATAATTACAGGGTAAGACTCTGAGAAAGATCAAAAGGTTTACTTAAACTTAAGGTAACAGGTGGATAATTTCCACTGGGAAATAGATAAAAGAGAGTAAATTGTCTCCATGTTGCAGTTTATAGTTATCAGAAACTTTTATCACGCATTACATTGATGCAGAAATTTGGGTCGGTGAAAACAGTGGAATCATAAAGGATTCAGAAAATTCTGTGAAAATCCCTCAGAAGCTGAAAATAACAAAAAGAACTTCTCCTGACAGCAACCTAGTCCACCTTTTCTTGATACTGGAACATCTCTTTGTGGGTAACTTTTTGATATAGCTCTTAAATAGTGCAGCACAGATAACAAAAGAGTGCGATAGGTTGTTTTGGTTAAGTTTTTCCATATTATTCTTTTTTTGTACCAGGAGCTTCCATGTAAATAAAAGTGTATTTTAACTGAGATGCTGCTATAGGACACCTCAAATACTGACAAGTCACAAATTTGAACCAGTGACCCTGAAGAAAAAGGAAGACTAGAATGACGAGGTCTTGTAATAGCACAACAATTAGGGGGAGGGGAGGGTGAAACATACAAACAAACAAAAACACACACACAAAAAATAGAAAATGGAGTCGTATCTCAGCTGCAAAGAGACATATGCATAAATATAAGTTAATTCCGTTGTTTCTATATGCAAAACAACTTCCATCTCCTGATCCTGGGCAAACCATAGGCAATCAGCTATTTCTTGTCTATTTTTAAAAATCTTCCATTTAAGTGGCATTAGAAACCAAAGATCACTAATGAAACTAAGATGTTTGTTTAAATAATTCTAGCTATAAAAGAATGTAAGTCCCATATATGACAGCTATATTAGATTATATTTTCCCAAACAAAACATCCTACACTAGATGCTACAAAATCTAGTAATTCCTATTTTATTCACTCATTAATAGCTCCAACATAGGAAGCACTTTGTAATAAAATATGAGGAATCCTTTTTTTTTGTACCCCTTGAAGTACTTTCAGCTGTAAATTCCTGTATTCAATAGAAGTATATTGAAAGAAAATTAATTTCATAAGTAACTTGTTTTGTCTGACAATTTTTATTAAAAAAAAAAAAAATACAGTTAAACATAATAATTTTATTTGCACAAAGTCAAAATAGGTGGCATTTGGAGAACAAATCACATCTATGGGGTATCAAAACTTATCTTTTCTACCAGAAATGTATGTGGTTTAGTGGTACAAGAAGAAAGACAAGCAAACAAAAACCAACACAACCATTTCACTTTACAGGTACAAAACAATTTCTCTCTGTCATTGTAGTAACTATTTGGCAGCAGCTGCTACTCTGTGACCCCTTGGACTATCTCCTTCTAGTAGCTTCAGTCTCTGTGGGACTCACTTCTCTACTTCTTTTGACTTCATCTGCCTGCCCCTCTTTAAACTCTTTCTTTGGTCTTCTAACTCACTTCATTTTGGCTAAATCCCTGTTTATATCTTGTGCTGCTGTCTCTACAAGGACTTCTGTACTTTTCTGCAAGTACAGATAAACTAATATTTTCAGTGATTTGTTACCTGTGCTCAATCAGAGGCAAAGCAAAGCAGAATCTCTGCTCCTGGAGTATAATTCCTAGCTGAAAAAAAAATAAAAATTCAGATAGCAGTTACAAGCAAACATTATTTAATTAAGTAACATTCCCCTATTTTCTCAAATATTGTATACCTGTCATTCAAATCATAATCCATGATTTTAAACTACAAGACTACATCCTTATGGCCCCATAATAGTAAATTAATAGAAAATCCTATCTGATGATAATCCAGTTTTAAATCTTTTGTTAAACCCTGAGACTTAATGACTTAAAAATTGTGAATGAGCATACAGTTACGTAGTGGGTCTGTCTGAGCTGATTTTCCCCATACAGCCTTCATGCTGCAGTACTGGGACCCAGAGGGTGTTGATAACACACACCCTTGTTATGACTATCAGTGCTCACACAGCACCAAAGGTACGGTGGGGTGCAAGATCTGGGAGGGGATACAACCCAGACAGCCGACCCAAGCTGACCAATAGGATATTCCATACCATATGACGTCAGCTCAACTATAAAGGGAGGAGGACTGGGGGGATTTGTGGGAAGACATTTGTCCTCCGAGCAACCGGTACGCGTTCTGGAGCCCTGCTTCCCGGGACAGGCCCGACACCGCCTGCGGATGGGAAGTAGAGAGTAACGGCTTTGCTGCTTTTGCTGCGCGCACGCGCGACCTTGCTTTCTCTGCTGTTTATTAAAACTGCTTCTTATCATAACCCACGGGTTTTTATTTTCCATCTTACTCTCTCCCCGCTTGCCTTGCTGACTGAGGTTTGGTGGGGAGTGATGGAGGGACTAGGGGTGGGCACCAGGCACCCAGCCAAGGTAAACGCACCACATTTATAATATTTATTCAAATTAATTTTTATGTCACTGTAGCTCTATATTTTAACAAAAATGTTTATATGGAACAGGTCTTAAAAAGTCTCTGGCTTTAGATCCCAGCTAAAGTGAAATTAAACTGCAATGTGGTCAACACAGAAGTACAGCTCCAAGTTCAGGCATACAAATCGTCAGCCTAATTGGATGAGCACCAAATAATGTAAACTTCAGCAGTCTTTATTTATGGTGAAACATCCTAAAATTAAAGATCAATGCAGAAGCAGAAAGCCTTTTGCAGTTTGTTACTGGAAATAACATGTTTTCACACTTCAATTCATGTATGTTTTTCCTTGAAATATTTTTGTTGTTGTTTCAGAAACATATCTACACTATGGAAAGTTTGAAAGAATACTGAATAGATGCTAAAGATATCTTCCTGCCTTGGAAACTGCAGTTTGAAAACATAGTGTAAGCAGTCCAAAAGCCAGGAAAGTATCTTCCTAAAAAATGCAAAGATTAAAGTAATATCAATAGGTCTATGCTTCAGCTGATAACACTAATAACTGAAATGGTACTCCTAGGTCCTTTGCAGTCAAAGCTTCAAAAATTAGTTAGAAAATGCACATACTTAAAAATTGTTCCATCCATTTTCCTTCATCAAAGTAAATCTCAAGTCTTTAATTTGCATTTTAGAAAGCATCTTGATTTCTGGTTAGTTAAATATTGATTGTTCAAAGAACACTTATTGAAATGTGGTAGGAATACAAGGGACAAACAAAGTTGCTAACTCATTTATAAAGAATTATCCCTGAAATACATGTATAATTGCATTCTTATTGTTTGAATGAACTCTCATTGTTGCTTGAAAGGATATTTAGCTTTTTAATTGGTAGCAATAAAGCCAAGAGGAGCTTCATAGTTCTTAGTTAATGTAAACACATCTGCTGTTGGATCCAAACTGTAGTTCATCTCTTAGGTAAAGAACTGTGGAACAAGAAAAAATGAAGTTTGGATCTATTCTCTTGCAGTATGCTATTTCCCGTACCCTGAGTCCCTGCAACACCTTGATGCCTATGCCAGTAACTCAATATGCATATTCCTCTAGCAATTTCAATAAAATGTCAAAATTGTAACTTATTATGTTTATGAAGTGCACTATTTTCCCTTGGTGTTGTAGATCCATTTTGGTTTACTCATTAGCAAACTCAAGTTCATAGTAACACAACATACGCAGAGTCAAAAATTTCTCGTGTATAGCAATGAGTTGAAAGAAGAAATCTGAATTCAAATCCAATAAACTAAAAGGATATTCTGCTATTGCTGAAGATGTAAAATCAGTGTCTGGGTTAGATACTGACACTATAAACACTCAGCAGGAGCCATAATCTTTGAAATTAATTCCTGAAGAATATCTTTATTGATCCTAAGTAGAAAACTTAGGAATATTCACTCAAAAGATGAAGTTTTGTTCACATAACTTCCTTTGGAGAAAGATGTCTCTAGTAGGACATTACTTAAATCCTTCTTTCTTTTTTTTCTTCTCCTTTTTCTTGGATGAGGAAAAATGTAGAAATTAAGTTAATAATTCTAATTAATAAAAAGTAATAGTAAGATAAATATATTTCTTTATTTCTTTTCATATTTTATCTCTAGTAAGTACACAGTAGGTTTTAAATGTAATTTCTATACACTGCTACTAATAATACAAAGAAAAATTAAAAAAGGAATATCTTCTTTAACCAAACTGAAGATGAAATTGTGGAAACAGAAAGTACTACCTTCATCAGAGGTGCTCTATTACTATTTTGGTTACTTGGCATAAGATTGTGGTTGTGGCACTCCTCACTGAAAAAAAAAGAAATAGGATTTTTTTTTTTTTTTTACTGACACAGCTGTAGGTTAGACCCTTCTGCATGCAATCCAAATAATTTCCTCCAACTGAGCTGCAATGACTAGTTCCTCATACCTGCTGTCCTTCCTCATACATTTAGAGTCTTGGGGCTGGGATTGTGCCAGAAAAGACAATTTATCAGGAATAGACTGGAGAGAAAAGTGTTATCTATGTATCTTCTCTGTTTGCTTTAGCTGCTCTACAGTAGACTCTGATGGGTCTTTAACTGAAGGACTACTAGATCTTGAGAAGCTTCTAAAGAGTCAGTAGATGAAAGAAAAGTGATTTGTGACAGATGCTTATCCTTTCAAATGTATACATTCAATCTGTAGATGCCCTTTAGCCTCTAGTCTCAGTTTGCAGAAAGAGTTGAATGAATCATCAAGTATCTATATTTGATTCAGATTTAATTCACATCTTCCTTTAAAAACATGTAGGTATATTTGAAATTAAAAAAAAAATAATAATCAGCTCTACAGAACCTGTATAGTGTTCACAATTTCAGATTATATACTGAGGCTTCTGATGAACCACAGACAGGCAAAATGACTGTCTGTATTGGTTTGCAGGAGCCAGGGACAGATCATGCTGACAAATCCTATCACAAAAATGGACCCTGCATGCAGGAGGAAGTCCACAGCATGGCTCTGAGCAAGCTTCATGCTGTGTTGTAGTCTGAAACTACAAAAAATTTTGGCAAAAAAGACCAGCTGAATTCATGGGCATGTCTGATTCAATTTCTGGAAAAAGGACACCCAGAACCAGACACTCTTGTTCTCCAAAAAAGGAGCTGGGGAGACAGACACAAATATGGCTGTAATTTGTCAATCCCACTGTACTTCAGCCCAGCTGAAGAAGTAGAGCGATGTAAGCTTTCCCAAGCATAGGTTTGAATTTAAAGCTCAGAAACTGAAAGAGTGTGAGCAAAAGCTTTCACTGAAAACACAATATTGAAGTACTTAAGGCAATATTTAAGCTTCTGTTGTTTTTTATTTTCTGATGAAAATCACTATCCCATTCATGGGATGAAAACAAAGAAGAACAAGATTTATCAGGAGAATTAAAATAACAAAATCTATAATTTAGTTAAATCACAGCCATGCAAAATATGATTAAGTAGTTGAAGGAATAGACTCAAGGACAGAGGACATTATTTTAGGCAGTCAGAAGTATATAACTATGATTAATGGGCTAAATCTGAGCAAAAGAAAATTTTAAGGGTAAAGTCAAGAAACAAATTCTCATTAGTAAGTTCAACGTGTATATGAAATAGTTTTTGTGGGCATAACCACAAATCTAGCTTGGGTAAATCTAAACTAGGGCTCTCAGATATCTTAATGAAGAAGGTTATATGCCAACTCAAGAGAATATGTGAGTCACCCAGCACACCAGAAAAACCTTTTTTGAAAAGTTCTGCAGAGATGTAGAAGGAACCCCATGATTACAAAATTTAACATTTTGAAATCCAAAAATATCAGTGATTGAAGGCCGTGACCTGCTGTCTA
>VYZX01011146.1:0-14480 GCA_013401335.1 Brachypteracias leptosomus | reverse complement strand
TGGGCAGGGGCCGGGGCTGCGGCTCCCCATCCCCTGCAGTCCTTACCTTGCTGTCTTTACCTTCCCGCATCCGCAGGCTGCCCTCGAGCAGGAGCTGCCGGGTGTCCTCCGGGGAGGTGCCAGGGATGGGGGCCGTCAGGTCCAGCCGCAGGAACTCCTTCAGCAGCTGCCAGGAGCCCCCAGCGTCAGCACCAGGCATGGCACGGGATGGCAGGGCATGGGGTGGCGCAGGGCAGAATGGCAAGGCATTGCATGGCATGACATGGCATGGGGGTGGTTTAGCTTGCATTGAAATGACACAGCGCGGCATGGCACAGCACAAAGCATAGCATGGGGTGGCAAGGCACGGGGTGGCACAGCATAGCGCAGGGTGGCACGGCAGCTCTGCCATGCCCAGCCTACCTTGTCCACCTCATCTGTGCCACCCTCCACTGCTTCGTAAGTGTCGATGCGGCTGAGGATGGCAGCCAGGCGCTGCCGCTCCTGTCGCTGCCGCATCCGCGAGTTGACGTCGTTAATGAAGCACTCCACAGAGCCAATCTGCAGCCGGGGCGGTGGTGGGTTCAAGAGGCCGGGGAGGACCACCCCACACTGTGCCCTGCCACCCTGTGCCCCAGCCCCTTACCATGGTGGTGATGGCATCGCGGGCACGAGGGTCATCCGTCTTCTTCAGCACAGACTTGAGGAGCAGCGGGTACTTGGTGAGGCGCTGATGGGGCTTCACCAGCATGTCGCTCAGCTTCAGGCGGCTGCACTGCTCATGCTTCTCGGCCCACTGTGGCACACTGAGGTCAGCCTCAGCCCCAGCACCAGCCCCGGCCCTGGCACCAGCCCCACCCGCCCCCCTTACCGTGACGTAGGCGCGGAAGAGCTCGCTGTCGCGCAGCAGTGCCCGCATGTACTCCATGCAGCCCTCCTCCTCCATGCAGTACCGCACGTAGGGCTTGAAGAGGGAGCCAAACTGCAGGGTGCAGGGAGGTCACGGCGAGGCACGGCACAGCCCCCCGCCACGGCATGGGGTCCCCACTCACCATCTTGAAGCCGTTGAGAAAGTCGACGGGGTCGAGCAGTGTCCCGGTCTGTCGCGCCTTGGCCAGCACCGGGGCCATGACACTGCGCCACAGCTCGCGGTGCAGCCGGATGATCTCGATGATGTTGCTGAAGAGCCGCTCGGCATCCACCTGCGGCGGGAGGGGGTCAGCTGGTGGGGTCGGCACCCTCACCCCGCCACATGGCCAGGCTGAGGTGCCATCCCCACCCCAGGGGTCCCCGGCCCCTGCAGCCCCACTGCTCACCTCGCAGAGCAGCCCCGACTCCTGAAGGTTCAGCAGGCAGCAGAGGAAGAGCTGTGGGGACAGAGTGGGGAGCCGGTGAGGTGCAGTCATGGCCCCCGGCCCCCCGCCATGGCGTGGCACAGCTGCTGCTGGCACTCACATCGGTGATGACTTTGAGCTTGCGGATGTAGGTGGCCTCGGTGTGCAGCAGCTCCCAGATGGCTTCCTGCTGGTGGCACTGCCGGCGCGACAGGGCCTGCCGGGCTGAGCGTCAGTGCTGTGCCGGGGGCCAGGCAGAGACGCCATGGCCCCCAGTGCCCCGGCCCTACCTCTGTGCCCTGGATGATCTGCTGCCAGCTGTCCTCCAGCGCCAGCCCGGCCTCGTCCCCGTCCTCCTCCCAGGAGTCACGGTCAAAGCGGAGCTGGGGTGGCAGCTTGGGCAGCCCGAAGGTGCCATAGGCGTGCAGCCGGCTTGCCAGCTGCTCCAGCTTCTCCGTTTCCTGGCCAAAAGTGGGGCACAGAGCAGCTAGGCAGGGGGCTGGTGGGGACGTGCCATGGAGCCCCTTGCCCTGCCTGTGGAGCTGGGGGAGCTCAAGCCCTGTCAGGACCCACCCCAGCTCCCCAGCATAGGTTAGCTCCCGTGCCACCTCCCCTTGCCCATGTCCCACGTACCCGCCCGAAGGAGCCAGTGCTGGTGCCAGAGCCGAACAAGCCGCTGAAGCGGCTGGCGGCGCGGTTCTTCCAGGTGTCGGTGCCATTGGCGGGCACGGGGCTGCTGCCATGCGGGGCCGACTCAGGGACAGGGATGCTGGGGTCCCCCAGGAACTCGGTCATGTTCTTCCTCCGTCGGCCTGGAGCCTGCAGCAGGGACAGCCGGTGCTCCTGGGGTCAGCGCCTGGCATGGCTGTGCCACCAGGATGGGCACAGCGGCACAGCACAGCATGACGCTACAGCAGGGCTGGCCTCGAGCAGCCGTGGGGCAGGCAGGCACCACGATGGCATCACGATGGCATCGCTGGGCAGCGGGGCACCCCTGGCCATGCTCCCCTGCCCACACTGACCTGCCTACCTGCATCCTGGGGGCGCAGGGCCCCGGCAGCGCGAGGGCTCAGGGCATCCCGTGGGGCACAGCACCTGGCTGAGCTGCCCGCCCGACCGTGCTCCCAGCTTGGACGGTGAAGCCGGAGCCGGGCAGGCTGTGGCCGGGCTCCTCCGAAACAAAAGGAGGTGGGGCCAGCACCGAAAACCTAATTTCCCCCCTCACCAGATAAGCTAACCAGAGCCGAACAATTCACTGCGGAGATCAAAGGCCCCCGGCTGGCCTCGAGAGCTGGGCCACAGCCAAGCAGCTCCTGCCATCCCAGGCACCGCTGCACCAGCTGCCTCCCTGCGTAGCCCTGGGCCGTGGCAGGATGTGGCCACGGGCATCTCTTTGCCCCGGCACAAAGGGCAGCAGGGTTGAGGTTCCCTCTGCCACTGAGCCATGGGACATGGCATACTGCCACCACCGCTGCTGCCAGCACAGCCCCATGCCCTGCCACATCCATGGTCTCAGGCAGAGAGAGCCACCGTGGGAACCATCCCCGATACTCACTGTGCTGCCATGTCCCCGGGTGCCCCGGCCGCTGCCAGCCCCATTGCCCTGGCATGGCTCAGCTCCCACCTGGCCCAAGGAAGGTACCTGTGCCCGAGACCCCCGCGGTGATGACTGGCTGCCCGCTGGCATCCCTGCCTTGCCAGGGCCGTGCTGGTTCTGCAGCCAGGTGTCATACTGCTGGACACGGGCGGCCACCAGCCCTGGCCATGCAGCCAGCTTGCCACCCTTGGGGGCTGCCAGCACGGGGCTGAGCACCACATCCACCACTTTCCAGCCTGCTCTTACAGGGAGTGGCGGCCGTTCCGGCCCCACGCCTTATCTGGGGCCAGGGTCCACGGGGCAGGACCAAGCTGTGCTCAGCAGCTGGCAGGTGCCACAGCAAGAGCAGGGCCAGTAGCCAGGGTGAGCCCCAGGGCTGGGCTAGCACTGAGCGGCTGCCACCGCCAGGGCCCCCAGGGCTCCTGTTTGCCTTTGCTCTGGTGCCAGTGTACATGGCACAGCTGCAGGGACCGTGTCACCAGCTGAGCTGCCATGCCTGGCACAGGGCACTGTCCATTTACCACCGTCACAGCACAACCAGGAGCCAAACTGGCTCTTAGGGGGTCCAGGGGGTCTCCAGCCCACACCACACAAAGTCATCCTTGTGCTGCTGTCCTATGTCCCAATCTTCCCCGCAAGGATGGCTACAGGGGGATCCTGTGCTCCACCATCCCCTCCCCAATTCCTCCCCCTTGGGGCTTGCACCAGCACTCACCAGGCTGTCAGTGCCCTCACAGTGTCCTGGAACTGGTTCCAGTGTTGGCCTGAGGAGTGTGGTGGTGCCAGCAGGGCGCAGGATGGGCAGGCTGGCAGACTTTGCGTCCCGTGCCACCTGTTCCACCTTCAGCTCTTCCCCGGGCTTGGCTGCGGGAGCATCGGCCAGTCAGAGTCTCCCAGGACCATGGGGGGTCCCTCCTGCCCGGCCCCGCCGCACCTTTCACCCGCAGGTAGTGCCCCCCGAAGCAGTACGCCTCGAACTGCAGGGACAGCGGCGTGTGGGACTGGTCCAGGAAGATGTCCACCTTGCTCAGCTCAATCGCCTTCCTCTCGAAGACCGGCAGCAGCACCTCCCTGTGTGGACACGAGCCCCACGTCTGTCCCCACTTCTGTCCCCATGTCTGTCCCCATGTCTGTCCCCAGCAGACTCACCCCAGGGACTTCTTCTTCATGGCCGGCACGATTTCCGCCTCAACACTGACGCCAAGGTCGAACTTCAGGGTGAAGCACTCCTTGCTGGGGTCCTGCAGGGAGGAGGCAGCCGCTCGCCCGGGGGTCCCTCCCCGCCCTGGGGATAGGGGCCAGTGCTGGTGCCTTACGTCGGTGTGTCTACGCCGAGCCTTCTTCTTGGGCAGCTTCAGCGCCGAGCTCCTACACTCCCTGCAGGCACAGGGTGGGCAGGGTGATGGGGACACTGTGGGCTGGGGACACGGAGGGGATGAGCAGGGCCAGGAGCTCACCCTCTGCTGTCTGACGGTCCATCCTCCTCCTCCTCCAGGTCAGAGGCAGGGCTGGTGCGTGGGGGGCACGAGCGTGTCGACATGTTGCGGGCCAGGATGGAGCCTGAAAACAGGCATCAAGCTGAGCCCTGAGCCAGCTCCAGCTGCATCCCGCTGGCATCCTGGTGCTGCACGGCCCCGGTGCTGCCAGAAGCAGCGGTGCCGGCGTACCCAGCCCGGCTCACCTTGCGGGGGCAGGTCAAAGCGGATGTGGCCGTCGAAGTGCATCGCACCATGGAGGCGGCTGTCGCAGAGCTCACACAGGCTGAGGGGGCCGCCACAGCTCAGCTGCCGGCACTCCACGTGGTGGCATACCTGTGGGGACAGCACATGAGGACAGCCTGGATCGATGGGCCTCAAGTTGCACCAGGGGAGGTTTAGGTTGGACATGAGGAACAATTTCTTCCCTGCAAGCATTATGAGGCCCTGAAAGAGGCTGCCTGGGGAAGCGGTGAAGTCCCCATCCCTGGAGGGGTTTCAAAGCTATGGACATGTGGTGCTGGGTTAATAGTCAAACTCAATGATCTTAAAGGTCTCTTTCAACCAAAATGATCCTATGTGAGCAGGACATAGCTACGTGACTACTCTGAGCAGGGATCCCAAGAAGGCTGCACGTGCGAGGCATGGAGCCGGGCACAGCCACCTGTGCCCATGCCACCCGCACCTTGTCAGGTGCCAGGGCGGCCACATTCTCGCACCGCAGCCCCTTTGTGCTGCGGGAGCAGAGCCCCTGCAGCAGGACGGAGGAAGCGAACGTCTGTGGCAAAACAATGCTCGAAGCCGGCGCGTTTCCTCCCATTGTGTGCTGGCCGCAGCCATGGCCCCAGCCCCACCGGGCATTCACAGCGGGTTATTTTTAAAACCCCGTCCAGGCCCCCAGCACGGCGCATGGCCTGTGACCCCCGGCCAGCTCCCACTTGCTGGGGACGCTCCCAAGGACCATGGTGCCACCGGCCACTATGAGCGAGCCCCACCAGCATGTCCCCGTGTGGGACCTCCATTGCCGCACAGCACGGGGATGGTGTGAGGGGGTGCCAGGGAGGAGCGAGCCCTGCCCGGGCCTGCCTGCAGCGGCTGCGGGGGGAGGAAGCACCCGTGCGGCTCCAGCCGCCCCCGCTTCCTGCCCTCCTTCCTCCTGGCGCTGCTGAGGTCAGAGCTGACGCGTTCCCGACACCCGCTCGCTCCTCAAGGGGCCACCAGTACCCCCGCAGCACCCACCTCCTCAGCACCCACCAGTGTTCTACCCTGGCACACAGGGCAGCCCCGGAGACATGCCAGCCCTACCCAGACACACTGAGCACCCAGCCCCAGCCCTCCTCCTCTCCCACTGCGTGCCCCAGCCCAACACCATCGTGGCCATCGTGGCACCTGCAAGATGGGGAGTGTGATGCTCAGATCCCTTTGCCCACCCCAGGGATCAGCTCCCAGCCCCGCCACGCTCCTGGCATGTAGCAGCTTTGCCCTCGGTCGCTGCCCACCAAGCAAGGGGGGACGCGATGCAGCTCTGAGCCACAGCAGGACGAGCCCCAGCCCGGCCAGGAACCCCACCCCATGCTACCTGCCAGGTGCCATCCAGGGTCTCTGATGACAGTGGTGTTGGTCCCAGCAGGTCCCAGCTGCACCCCGGGACGGTCACAGCCCTGTGCCACGTGTGCCCCAGCCAGCACTGGCCCTACCACCCCAGCCATGCAAACAAAGCATGGTGGCACACCTCCCGGCGTGGCTGGGCTGCCGTCCTGCCCGCTCTGTGCCAGAAAGAAACCGCCCGAGGCCTGGCACAGGAACCCTGGGGACTCACCGGGAGTCGGCACGTGCAGGTCCAGCCCAGCCCTGCACACAGCCAGCTGGTGGGACCCTAAATCCGCTGGAGCAGATTAGCCCAAATCACACCAGCTAAGGGAAATGGGTAAGCTGCCGCCACACCGTTAAATGCCAGCAGGACAGTGACACCACCAGGGAACGCATGCCCAGCACGGGCCAGAAGCACACGGCTGGCAGGGGGCTGTGGGCCCCACCAGGGGGGCTTTGGGGAGCAGCAGGTTGGTCAGAGCCACCCGCAGCCCCTTCTTGCCCACGAGACTGACACCAAGCACCAGCAGAAAGTAGCTGCCCCCAGTCCATAGCACCCACCTTGGCTGCCCTCCTCTCGCCACTGCAGTCAGGGTTCTGGCAGTGCAGCACCGTCTCCTCTGGCGGGCACGGCTCAGCTGTGGGAGAGAGAGATGTTAGTGCTGGGGTGCTGCAGTGAGCCACTCCAGCCTTGCTCCCAGCCATGCCCACACTGGGGGGCCACGCTGGGGTCCCCCACTGCAAACCCTTGGTTAAGAGATTGGCAAAGCACTCAGGCTCAACAAGGCTGGGCTGCCAGATCCTGCCCACCCACGGCCCACCTAGGGGGTGAACCCCCCATGTCCAAGAGCTAGCGCTGAATCCCCGCTGAGGAAGGCACCAAGCATCCCGCAGTGTCGGGGTCTGGCACCTCCTGCCTGGCTCCCCAAGTTGTAGGATCAGGACACAGACCTGCCCTGGCTCTGGGGCTGCCGCAGGAATGCTCAATCTGCCACTTGCCAGCCCCCAAAGGGGCTTAGGAGCCACCTTAAGCTTTGACAGTTAAATCGGCCTTAGGCACTAATCCTATTTTGAAGGCTTTTGTTATGTGTCGCATCTAATCGTTTAAAAATAACAGACTCTGAGCAGCAAAGGAGCGGCAGGAACCCCTCGTGCAGGGCACGGATGCTCCCAGGGGAAGCTGCTCTGCTGGGCAAGGAGCTGATGCATGGGATGCAGAGAGGTCAGGAGGCATGGCTGCACCAAGCGGCACGGCTGCACCAAGTGGCATGGCTGTACTGGGTGGCACAGCTGCACGAGCCACACCAGCCTCAGCAGCAGGGCAGCCGGCACAGGAGCTTCCCCCACTGTGCCACTCCCCTCTCCCACATCCCTCCTGCCAACAAAAACAGCATCCGTGCCGGCCAAGAGGGACAGCAGCCAAGGCCAGGGTTAGACTCAGTCTGTGGGAAAAGCCACCCAAAATGCTGCTGCTTCTGCCCAGAGAGGGAGAGTGAATCCGGACGGGTGCTGGCGGCCCAGCTCCCGGCCAGGAGGCGAGCCCAGGCACCGACAGGGCTGCCTACGCTGCCACGGCACAGCGGGTGCTGCCAGACGACAGCGCAGGAGCAGCCGCACAGGGCTGGGCTCACCACCCCCCGGGAGAGCGCCGGGGCTGCCGTCCGGCCCCCGTGGTGGGAGCACAATGGGGGCTCTGTCCCCCAGCCGCCCCGCAGTGCCCGCCGTGCGGCGCCTGCCCCCCCGCCGCCACCGTTTCACTTGACCTATCAGGAATAATAACAGAAACAAATAAGGAATTCTTTCACGCACCCAAGGGAAAGTTTTCCAAACTCACCAAAAGCTCAAGGCCATCTGGAGTGGCCGGCAGTGCCAGGCACCAGCCCCACGGCACGGCCAGAGCTGCGTGGTTCTTCTCGAACGCTGACCCTGGCAGCAGGTCACACACGCACCAGAGTCTCGGGTGTGCCAGCAGGAGCTCCTCGGCAACAAGTGCGCAGAGAGAGCCCCAGGTTCCGGCACAGGCAAGAGGGTCTCTAGGTCCCCACTGGACACTTTGGGGCCTGGAGGAGGGTTCCTGACCCACCAGCTCGGCCATCTCCTTCTCCTACTGCTGCCAGCAGCGTTACCACAACCCAGCTGTCCCGGTGACGGTAAGCAAGTTTGAAACTGGACCATCCTTGCACCAGAGCTCACCGCAGCAGCTCACCATTTCAAATGCCTGAGCTGGGAGGGAGCAGTGGTGGTGGCACAGGGCAGCTTGCTGAGGGCTCCTTGGCTGCACCTACAGCATCCCCACAGCATCATCCCTACAGCATCCTCACTGCATCCCTACAGCGTCCTCACTGCATCCTCCACTGCATCCCAGCAGTATCTCCACAGCATCCCTACAGCATCCTCACCGCATGCCGGCAGCATCCCCACTGCATCCCCGCTTCTCCCAGCACCTCGCCCTTGTTACCAGGGCTGGAGGTTTCTGGTCCAGCGCAGCTGCCCCACCGGTTACCCGGACACCTACTCCCAAGCTCCTCGCCGATGTCCAAGCTGGAGCTCCAGGAGAAGCGCTCCACCGCTGCGCACTCCAGCCCCGCCAGCCCAGCCGGCAGAGCCTCCAGCTCGTAGGCCCCCCTCTTCCTCCAGTACAGAAACATTCTGGGGTGCGGCCAGGGGACCCCCGGAGCCGTGCCCGCCCCAGCAGGGCCACTGGAGGGACTAACCGGGGGAACCCGGCTCCTGCTTTAAGAGCGGATCCCGGTCTCCGGACAAGCGGCGCATTGAGGCCGGCAGCCGGAGCAGCGAGGGTGCCGCTGGAGGCTGCCCAGCGCCCGCGCGGGGGGCACACAAAGGGCCTTTCTTCAGCCTCCTACAGACATTGCACAAATTTCACTTTCCGCCGTCTATGAAAGACATTCGGCGGTGGAGACAAGACGCGCTTGTGATTGAAATAATCGGCATGAAGAGGGGGGCTGTTCGGCAGCTCTGTCGTTGGACGGTTTTGGGGGGAGGCAGGAATGTGCCGCCCCAAGCCCCAGCAGCACCCCCACAGCCGTGGGCACACCAGGGGCCTTCAGCCCGCGTGGGGAGAGCGAGGGGGCTTCTGGGGGGTTTCCCCCCCCGTAAATCTAAGCAAATGGGAAAGTGCCACATTGGGCTTAAAACCAACCAAGGCAGCAAAGGACAGCACCTTTGTCTTACCCCACACAAAACACTCCCTAAATCCAGGGCAAAACTAAACCACAGTGCAGGATGATCAGCTGGGCTGAGACCATCCCTGCCCCAAATACATGGGCACCATCAGCACCTCCTCCTGAAGGCACCGTGTGCTCCCCATGGCTTTGCTGCTTCAAGGTGCCCTTTGCCAGGAAAGGGAACCGAAGTAAAAAAGTCGCTGCTGCAAAGTTAAGAGATGCCAACATTTAAAAAACAGTATCCTACTTATTTAGCACAATCTCAGTGCTTTAGTGCCAAGTACCCAATTTCCTATTGATGACAGCACCGAGTGCCCTCACCCTCGCCAGCAACGGGCTACACCAAGCTCTGTGCTCCAGAGCCTCTGGTCACCCCGTTGCAGCTCTCCCCTCACGCAGAGCCACGGTAGGTGCCGGGAGCCGGCGCGGTGCCCCTTGCCTGGGGCTGTAGAACCCGGACACTCAAGGCTCAGACTGGCACACTGGGGTTACTCACTCACCCGTCCCCTGGCTCCAAGGGGTGGCTCCTGCCCAGTCAGCTCCAGCTCTGTCACCCTCGGCCAGGCGAGGGGGGTGCTGGGGGGCCGGTGATGGCACAAGGGGACACTCAGCCTTGGGAGTCTCTCCCTACAGCATCCCACCTGCACTACTCGCCTGTCTCACCTTTCCTGGCGCGTTTTCCACCTGCTCCCCTGCGACTCAAACTCCCGCCTCAGCCTGCCTGGGATTTCCCCGCGGCTGCACGATGGCCCCTGTATTTATTTTAGCCACTGTTGGAGCAAGGTTGTCAGCCAAGCCCTTCCTTCGCTGTCAGACCCAGCCAGATGGAGATAATTAGGCCTGAATTAAGTTAAAGCTTTAACTCTTGCACAGCCCCTGCAACTCTTCTCCCACTCCATCCCCTCCCTGCCAGCCATCCAGTTTAATTTCTTCACTTACAGGTACACATTTCTGCAGCATAGATCTCCTCTCAAACCAGATAAAAGCATTCTTCACGGATTATTCACACCCACAGCACCTGCCAGCGAAGATCTGCCAGCGAGCGGCACCGTGCATCCCTCCATCCCTCCTTCAACTGCCGGTGGGATCTGGGCACCGGGGAGCCAAACAAGCACCCATCTTGGGGTCTGCAGACCCTGGGACCCCGGCTTTGGGACGTGAGTCAGGCCACGTCTTGTTAGTGGGATCTGCCATTAGAAGCCAGGTTATTTTTGCAGTCACAGATCCATTAAGTGCCTGACGTGCCGATATTACCCATTCAGAGGTTCTTTTTTCCAAAAATGTTCTCAGCTCACCCTGAGACTCTCACTCACCTCTGTGTGACTTCTGCCAACCTCATTTCACTCCAGAGCAAATCACTGCAACAACACATCTGAAAAAATAAAAAGGAAAACCGTAACGTTCCCCATGCCTGTCCCAGTTGGCACAGGGGAGTGCCAAGTCCGGCAGCACCAGGCTCCCAAGCGGCACCCCTGGTAATGAGTTTCTCCCCATTCACCTGGTTCAGCCCCAAACCCTCACATGGTCTATTCAGAGGGAGCTGGGAAACACTTCAGCTCTTGCCAGACCTGCACTTGAGGCCTTGAACTTAAGCCACAGCAGCTGGGTAAGGCCAGGGCCACTGGTGAGGTGGGACAAAGCCACGTCCCTTGTGGCAGTGTCCCCAGCCACAGCAGGCTGCACCAGGCCACTGCAGAGCTGAGTGGCGATTCCCTCCAGCAGCTCCATCTGCAGTCACCCCAGGACAGAGGATTTTCTGACTGCTCCTTCCTCCCAGTCTCCCACCATCATGAGCTCTCCCCAAACCACGTGCAGCCCAGGGTGATGGTGATGGCGAGGTGGGGCTCACGACACCGGCCCTAACCAAAAGCTTGACCACAAGCGGGGAACTGCTGCTGACTAAGGGCAGCGAGCACTTTCGATGGCAACCCCCCCAGATGGTGTCAAGTCTTGTCCACGTCAATGCAGGCTGGGGAAAAAATTCAAACCAAAGCAATGTTTTTAATAGATATTTATTACAAAACATTAAAATACAAACTAAAAATATAAAACATTATCAAAACCGGACACGCTGTGGTATCTACACCGGACGGCCGCCCAGGGTCTGTGAGCTCCCCTTCCCATACCAGATCTTGCTGCACTGCACAGAACACACCTTATGGGCCCGGTCCCCCAGGGTTTAGGTGTAATCACACTCGAATGCATACTCCCTCCTCTTGAAATGCTTCTTCTTCTTCAGCTTCCCAGACCCCAGGATGCTGTAGTTGTAATCAGATGTGACGTAGGGGATCTCACCCTCCACTCCTTGCTGCAGAGAGGGAAAATAAAACCAAACACAACTTTAAGAACTCCTGAAGCACTTTCCTCTACAGACTTGACAGCACTGACGTCTGGAAAGGAGCAAGCCACAACCAAACCAAGCCTGTCCTGGTATCCGAAACACGCAAAGAATGCTCTCTTCTCCCTCGTTTCTATGCATTAAGGACAATTTCCAAGAGAGATAACCATCTGCCAATGCCCAGACATCTCCAGGCATGTGCAAGCCTCAGAAATCATTGGAACCGAAAAACCCGCGAGGCAGACGGAGCCCAGCCAGCTGCCCCCTCTCCCGCCCCACTCCTACCTGGCCCACAAGAACACAGTTCGGGATCGCAATATTTCCAAGGAGCAGACAATTCACTAGTTTCAGGCTCTCCGGAGGCACTGGTGTCAGGATGTGGTAAAGCTTCTTCTCCATGTCAACCCCTCGGACTATTCCTGAAAAAAAAAAACACAGGCAAAGTTCAGTCTGTGCTCCACAAGATCATTGCAGATTTTGTGACCAGACCCAGCTGCAGCTCTTTGAGTAAATGGCTCTTCTGAACCCAGAGAAGGATTTGAGACCCATCATGAGGAAAACCCGCATCGCTGCATCCCACTGCTCCGCTATCTCCATTCACTGCTCAAACCCCATATCCCTGTTTGCTGACACATTCCTACAGGAACTCAAGGAGCTCAGTATCGAACTTGAGTCAGAACTATAACATTAAATTGAGTCATAGAAGGAAACCAATGGACAACTAAAGGGATTTTGCATAAGATTCCAAGTGGAATTTGCCTTTGCAAATGTGAACCCAGAAAGCACGTAAATTGTCAGGTTATGAACGAGTGAGAGAAGCTGTGGAAGGTGCTGCTCAGCGACATTCCCCATCACTGTGACCACACAGTAACAGAAACCAGAGGACCTGAAGCATGGCCTGTAACAGAATCCGTGACTATTCTCTTATCTCATCCTGCTTTTTCAGCTGTTTTCGAGAGCAGGCGATTCCATCACTCTGCAACTTATCTGTGTGAGCAGGACAGGTGAGAACGCAGCTCAAGGTTTCCCGGGCTCGCTCACCGAAGCCGAGGCAATCACAGACCGGTGT
This sequence comes from Brachypteracias leptosomus, assembly GCA_013401335.1. Taxonomy (NCBI): domain Eukaryota; kingdom Metazoa; phylum Chordata; class Aves; order Coraciiformes; family Brachypteraciidae; genus Brachypteracias; species Brachypteracias leptosomus. The sequence continues at coordinate 1,913 of VYZX01011146.1, read as the reverse complement.
CTGTGTCAGCAAGACCGGCCCCTCGCTCTGGCATCTGATTTCATCCGGTATCCAGCACAGCCCGACCCAGCTGGCGTTCACCGCGTACATGATGTTGGTGGGAGCAACGTCAGTGTGAATAACCCTGAGCGCGACAGCACTGAAAGGTACCTGCAAGGGTAAAATAAGAGCAAACGGTTCATTGGCTCAGCACTGGTTTAGTCCGAGTTCAGAGATAAGATAATGCCAAGCACACAAAACCCAGGAGCTCCCCACCCACACCTACAGACGGGCATTATCTCAGCAGCAAACACCAGTTTCAACACTAACTGCACAGACACGTGCCACACTGACAGCCTGACAGAAACCTCATCCCTAGATACGCTGGAGAGTCACGATCGGTTTTCAGATTTCCCCTCCACCGACAAATACTCACAGCACAAGCAGAACAGACAATTCCCAGGAGTCAGGCTCCCTGTAACACCCCCAATCTTTTGAAAAACACTTCACCTGATAGGGTATGAGACTGTGCAGCGGAAGCACGGCACCGATGTCAGGGCACTGCAGCTGTCCCAGGTACCCCAGGATGGACATGTCCCGCAGGATGCTGCTGTGCACTCGCCTGGAAAACAACCACAATTGGTTCAACTTCAAAATGCTATTAATTAACAAGGGTGGTGTGCTTTGGTTGTGGTTTTGTTGTTGTTATTGGGGTGGGGTTTTTTTCAAGCCAAGCCTGTTCTTAGATGTCTCCCTTCTCCAGCCCTGATGTCCACACACCTTTTGGTCAGTCCTGAGACAGAGCCCCTCCCCTCCAACCTAAAAAACCACCCTACACAAACATCCCCCCAAACACCACCCCCTGGACAAAGCACCCAGAAAACCCCAGCAAACACACCCAAACACAACCCCCTAACAAGTAAACTAATGAGCTCTGACCAGCTTAACAGAGCTCTCGAGGCCACAGCAAAGTGAGAGCTGCTAGTGTCAGGAGGACACCATTTTGTCAAGCTCACAAACCACCACATAGGGCTAAACTCTCTACTTACGCTTCGCCCGCAATCCCTGCTCGAGGGAACTCTGGGTAGGCATACAGCAGCTTGTACTGGGGAGCTGAGGCGTCCCCATCCCCCTCAGAGAGGTCCCAGTGCTCTGCATCAGCCGTCCTTATCTGCTTGCACTTGGCCTGTTGCTTGCCCTTGGTGTAGAGGCCGGGAGTGAGGTGAACGTACTCGGGGGTGAGCGGAGCCATGGCCTTCCAGTCGTACACATCCATCTGCACAATGTGACTGGGGGACAACAGCCGGATGATGTCAATCAGCAGCAGCAACCCCTCACCTTTAGAGAGCAGAGAAAACATGATTGCTGCTGCTACAGAAACAGGCTGGAAACTGTTACAGGCTAAGCTGTATTTTCTGGCTCCGGACTCTCTCAAAAGCGTGGTGCTGTAGCACTACAATTGTCCCCTTCCTTCTGCACCACCTCCCAAGGACACTGGTCCCACTTACCTTTCACCCAGCCCATGGTGTTGATGACTAAAGGCACTTCCTTCTTGTAGGAGCTGAACACATACTTCACGACATCGAGGTATCTTTCTGTGTCCTGCTCACAACTTGTCTGTCCATAATACACCATCTTACGTGGTGTTTGCTGATGAGTGAAGGGTGGGCCTGGAAAACCAAATGGTGAACCTCCAGTGGTTTCAGTAAATCAAACAAAAAACCTCCCAAACCTGTAGTGCCTCCACACAATCCCCTCTGAAATGAGCCCTCCTCTCTGCAAATGCCAACAGTCCTTGCACAGCCCACACCCGAGGAGAAACTCTTTGTCATTGGCAAGACTCCAAATAGGAGTCCTGTTTGTTTGGTTTTTTTCTTGTTTGTTCTAAATCATTGGTTTTACACCTGTGAATTTTAAAACAACAGTTTTCTATG
>VYZX01011143.1:0-13025 GCA_013401335.1 Brachypteracias leptosomus | reverse complement strand
GCCGAATAGCCCCAACTCTCTCATGAAGGGTACTGCACACTGTGTCACCTGTGTCTACAGGGCCTGGGTCTTAGTCATGTTGGAACTGGTCAGTGCCTTTGCTGACAACATCTTCCTCTGGAAATAAACACAAACAGTAGGAGTTAATAAAACTATCTCAAAATGTCAGCAGTGAAGAGTTCCCTGCTCAAAGTCACTTTGTCTTTTGAAAATACTCCCTGGGGATGTTCAAAGCCTTTTTTTTCTTTCTTTCTTGCATTTGGAGGATGAAGGAACAGGCAAGAAAACTGGAGACATTTATCCCTAATTATCTAAATATCACAGAGAAACATCGGGCTGGAAGGGATGAAGATGAACCTCTTACTGTCATAATCTGAAGAGCTGGACAAGCTGTCCTTTAGTTTGTTTGTCAAAGTAATGCAGTAGAGAATGCTTGTTCTATAAAGACTGAGTTGCCACCCTCCTTACTGTGATGAAGCTCATCAAACCATCCTCATACATGTCTTCTGCACAAAAAAACCCCATCAGGATAAGGTTACCTCCACAGCCAATGAAGCCAAGATTTTTAGCACACACTTTATCTGCTACACATAGAATCATAGAATGCTTCAGGCTGGAAGGGACCTCTAGAGGTCATCTGCTCCAACCTCCCTACACAAGTAGGGACATCTCTACCTAGGTCAGGCTGCTCAGAGCCCCATCAAGCCTGACCTTGAAGGACTCCAGGGATGGGACCTCCACCACCTCTCTGGGCAGCCCATTCCACTCATCTCTCACCCTCATCTTAAAGAACTTTTTTCTACTATCTAATCTAAATCTCTCCTTTCCTAGCTTAAAACCATTACTCCTGGTCCTATCATTACAAACCCTTTTGAATAGACCTTCCTCAGCCTTTACATAGGCCTCCTTCAGGTACTGGAAGGTCACTATAAGGTCTCCCTGGAGCCTTCTCTTCTCCAGGCTGAACAGCCCCAACTCTCTCAGCCTGTCATTAGAAAACTGAATCAAACATCTAGTCAACGTGGTCAGTAGTCTGGAGAGTGATATAACTCACCCTGTATCAGGCATCTGCATCTGATTAGCTGGATCCTTGCCTAGATTCTGTCAGAGATTTTAACTAAATCTCCACTGGGCTTCCAAATCACATGGACACACCTTTGTCCAGACACCTGCACTGGGTGTCTGTGTTAGGTGAATCTGATCCCTATGTTGTCTTTTCAAGGTGGAAGGAATAGCATGGTCATGACCCTTGTGGCCTCTGACCTTCACAGAAAGGAAGCAAAAATGGTAACCAGAAATCTCTCCTGCCCTGAGAATGGCCCTGGGATTTGCAGATCCCTCAGTGCTCGTCCTGTGGACACAACAGATGGGTTCATCACCACTGCAAAAATAGAAGTTGTTTTTAAACTAGATTAGATTATCTTTATGGTAGGTTGCATTACAGGATTCCAACATGACTATTCAAGAACCCAGCATTTCTTCTTCCTTGAAATGGCAGCACCTGAGATAATATCTTCATATTTTCCTACTTGAAAATAAGTGAAGGTGAATTCTGGAGAGGTGAAATTCTTTACTCTGAGGGTGATAAGACACTGGAACAGGTTGCACAGGGGTCTTGTGGATGCTGGAGGTGTTCAAGGCCAGGTTGGATGGGGCTGTGAGCAACCTGCTCTAGTGGGAGGTGTCCCTGCCAATGGCAGGGGGGTTGGAACTAGATGATCTTTGAGGTCCCTTCCCACCCAAACCATTCTATGATTCTATGATTCTATGAAATGGCAGTTTTCCTCAGGGACATTCAGTTCTTTGGAAATGGTGACTTGGTTTCTAAATAGGCAATGAGGATGAGGCAGACCCTCCAGGAATCCCAGATTGTGAATAACCACAGAAACTCCTGTCAGATCTGTTGACCCATCACACCATACCTCAGATCTGAACAAGAAGGACCTGCAATGCATTTTACCCCTAATTGCACACACTGCCCTGGGGTCCTGGCCTGCCTGGTTGCAAAACTTCAGGCAAGAACTTCTGTGATCTGCATCATCCTTACAAGCAGCTGGGTTTTATTATATGCAAGAAGTAGCATAGAATCATAGAATGTTTCAGGCTGGAAGGGACCTCGAGAGGTCATCTTGTCCAACCTCCCTACACAAGTAGGGACATCTCTACCTAGGTCAGGCATAAGAGTGCACCAGTCCATGGGCACCAGCTATTAAAAAGCAGTCGTTCTGCTGATCTAGATCTGGCCCTTACCAGGACTGCCACCCTCCTTCTCAATGGGATGGAATTTACTGGCACTGCTACAAGGCTTCTCTGACTTTTTATCAATTGCCACCACAGTGGAGTGTCCCAGGGTGCTGGCAGATACACTTTAGAGTAGGAGGGCATTGCTCCACAGGCCTTTGCTCTGAGAAAGAAAATTCCCCATAATTATCATATTAGGCCCTATTTCCAAAACATGTCTGGACAGGGCTATTTAAGATGGGCTGTATTATAGTGTCCTACCCTAAAGAATTAACTACCCCTGAACTGGTTATTATTTGTTTACTGGGGGTACTGCAGTTGCACCAAGAGAATCAGAGATCCCTGTCTCCCTAGATGCTATTCAGAAAAAAAAAAAAGCTTGAAGCACAGACCCCCATGTGCACAAAGCACGTGCAGCCTAAAAAAGATGAGATAAATTAAAAGAGGAAAGAAACAAATGCAGGCTGAAAGAGTTGGGGTTGTTCAGCCTGGAGAAGAGAAGGCTCTGGGGGGACCTTATAGTGACCTTCCAATAGCTGAAAGGGGCCTATAGGAAGGCAGGGGAGGATCTGTTCACAAGGGTTTGTAGCAACAGGATGAGGAGTAATGGTTTTAAGCTAGAAAAGGGTAGATTTAGGTTGGACATTAGGAAAAAGTTCTTTAATATGAGGGTGGAGAGACACTGCAACAGGCTGCCCAGAGAGGTGGTGGAGGCCCCATCCCTGGAGACAGTCAAGGTCAGGCTTGATGGGGCTCTGAGCAACCTGCCATAGTTAGAAATGTCCCTGCTTATTGTAGGGGGGTTGGACTAGATGACTTTTGGAGGTCCCCTCCAACCCAATACATTCTGTAATTCTAAAGGTGCAAAATTATTTACTTATAAAAGACTTGGGAGCAAGCACACGTAAATGCAAAGACAAAACTCTAATGTTTTTACCTGTATTTTCTCAACCCCAAAACTTTCAAAATTCACTTTCAGGGCAGGTCTTTGGCAAGAAGGAGTGGAGGAAACTATGTAAATTGTTTAGGTTTTGTGAATCTTTTGAACTCTCAAACCTAGAACAAAGTGAAGCTGTAGATTTTGCGAAACTCAGGGTATCATGAAACATTCCTTCCTGCAATTTAAGATGTTGTTTGTACAAGTGAGATGCCCTGATTGGTTTCTTTGCCTTTGTAACTGAATGCAAGACTGTGTTATGCAAGATATAATTATTCTTATTTGGAAACAATCTTCTCTTTTACTTCCAGGGTTCTCTAAGGAATAGGAGGCAGTTCAAAACAGCATGGTTTGCCAAAGCTAAATATAACAAAAGTTTCCCAAAAGTTTCATTCTGTTCCAAACCTGTGTCGGAGCAATTCTGATGAACTGTAAATTTAGCAGAAGAATGTCTCTTCTCCTACTCCCCTCTTGGGTACCAAATGTTAGCCCAGCTTCCAAGTAAATTTCACCAGGGACTTAGTACAAATGAACACGTCAGGATCCGGCTGCTTCAAGAGAACGACATCAAGTTCCCTGAGACTGGAGAATTAAGCTCATTAACTTCAGAGTTTACACATTTGACAGGAAAAATAAAGCAGTGAAAATCTCAGCATGGCTGGAAATGCAGCCAGGGTCGAATCCTAGTTGAAGCCTCCACACCAAGGGCTTGTCTACACTGGACTTCTGGTTGAAACATCGTTCTCTTGTAGCCACACTTTGCACTCTGGTTTTGGTGGAAGCAGCACTTCTGTAGTAAGTCAGCAACATTTATTTTAACTGCTATGAAGACAGGGTCCGGAGAAAGTAGAATCATGACTAGTCTTTCTGTTTTGAACTGTGCCTTACAGAAGAATATGAGCATCCTACAGCTATAGGCTAAGTTAATCTTCTAGAACAAGGGATGGAGGGATGATACTTTCACTTGTGAAGGTCTCAGTCCAGATCCTACTTCAGAACCAAATGAAGACTATGATAGGAAGTGGTTTTATTTTTTGTTCAGGATGAAACTAGACTCATCTGAGCCTTCAGGTGGTTTTCATGTGGAGGGTTTTTTTCTATATATTGTACTTCCATAGTCTGAAGTATGTGCACAGTGCTGCATTTGGTCTCTGCCCTCAGCCACTCTGCTCCTAATGGCACCAGGGCAGTTTTCTGGAGAAATCTATGGTAACTGGGAGCTCTGAGAATATCCTCAAGGTTAATCATAGAATCACAGAATGGTTTTGGCTGGAAGGGACCTTAAAGATCATCTAGTTCCAACCCCTCTACCATGGCAGGGACACCTCCCACTAGGCCAGGTTGTTCAAAGCCTCATCTAACCTGGCTTTGAACACTTTCAGGGAGGAGGCATCCACAAATTCTCTGAGCAGGTCTTCATATATCAACCTTAGGTCATCGTATATCAACCTCCATCTCGTCCATCAAGATGTTGCACCTCTGTGCACTGCACCTGCAGATCCTGTCTACACCAGAGAACACTGCCATGGCTGGAACAGCGATGCCTCCCAGTACAGATTGGAACAGACACAAGCTGCTGTGAAAAGGGACATGACGTGTGATGGTCTAAGCCACAGCAGAGAGCTGCAGAGAGGGATTCAGATGGCCATTCTGCATCAGAGGAGTGGGAGCAGGGGCTCCTGCCCATCCATCACTCCACCCTCACCTCCCACCTGCCCAGGAAACACAGACCTATAGACGCAGCACATGCTACCAAAGGCTTTTTAACTGCTGAGGTGTTTCTGCCACCTCTTTACAATGATCTAAACTAGCCCACCACAAGCAGTGCTAGCTTAATTGTCTTTGCACCAGGCATTTTGCAAGGAGAGCTGTGGTGGCTCTCAATCATCTTCAGGCTCAGAGACGCTCAACATCAGGATCAGGGTCAAGCCAGCCTGCAAGATGACCTGCCAAAGTATTGCAGTTCAGTTCATAGAATCACAGAATGTTTTAGGCTGGAAGTGACCTCTAGAGGTCATCTTGTCCAACCTCCCTACACAAGTAGGGACATCTCTACCTAGGTCAGGTTCTTCCTTTTTTTCCCATTTTCACAGCAAGCAGTGAAAATATGAACCCTTCTGTATCCAAATCTTGGACATTTCCCACCTTCAGATAACTGTGCACACCCAGCACAGAGAGATCAGAGTCAGCTGCTCCAGGATGCTTGTTGTAACCCCATTCCACACGTCCATGCTGTGTTTAGGAAAGGACACTACATTCATCCCCCTCATGCCCTTATCTACCTCCAGCTGCAAGACCAGGAATTTTTAGAATCATAGAATGTTTCAGGCTGGAAGGGACCTCTAGAGGTCATATGGTCCAACCTCCCTACACAATTAGGGACATCTCTACCTAGGTCAGGCTGCTCAGGGCCCCATCAAGCCTGACCTTAAATGACTCCATGGATGAGGCCTCCCCCACCTCTCTGGGCAGCCCATTTTGACCCAGACCAAGGAGGAACAGCCACCTCTATGTTGGCCTATGCCAGGCAGCTTTTCCCAACCTCTGTCTGAGGTTTTCCAATCAAGCCATGCTTTGAGTACAACCCCTCACAGAGCCAGCAGAGTAGGTATAGCTCCAACTCCCAACCTTACCCCTCTGCCTCCCCTGGAAAATGACATCACTCTAGACAATTTACTGCTAATCAATAGGATTTAACAGAGCCAAACACAACCCCGAAAGAAAGAGCTGATGCAGCTGTATCTTGTCAGCAGTGAAGGCCTCCATGTGAACAGAAGCATGATCTGCCTTTGTTGGCATTTTCTGCTTTGTCTCTGACCAGCATTTGCATCTCCCAATTAAAGAAGTATGGGCAACGGTATAAATATATATATAGCGTTGCATTAAAGCCCTGGGATCTGTCTGACAGCCCAGCATGATGCAGCAGCATTAGTGGTGGTTGTTGTACCATTTCAAATGACCTCATTTGGAGTGGAATTACTGTCAGCCTGTGCGTGTTTGAACCCAGACAGTTGCAGGCACATGAGTTTTAATAGAAATGCATCCACTGAATTGCACTTGGCTACCCTTTTTCTTTTTTATAAAGGCCATGAGCACGCTAAGTTAATCTATGCCTGTGCAACTAGGTACAGATTATATTCTTATGTTTTCCATTAGATAATTGAACTTTCAGGGTGTGATGGCAAAGCACTGAAAGCTGACAGATGATTGATGTTTGGGGAACTGTAATTTAGCCTCCTTGCACACCAGGACTAAGTCTTCAGCTTCTTCTCCCCCAAAACATCTTCCTTCTCCATGCACAGCATGAGCTGCTCTTCAAGGATGGGTGAGTGTTTTACCAGGGAAGGAAGAATTGTGGATGAAGCAAAAGCAACTACATGTCAACCTTACCTCTGAAGAGGATAACTTCAATCAGTGCCATAGAGTTTTCTGTATTATTTCCATATCACCTTTTTCTAAGCAACCAGTGCAATTCCAGGCTTGTTTACACATGGGTCACTTTAGTGCAGGGCATTGTCATGTGCAGTCCAGGCTGAAAATGCTTTCCCACTGACATCAAGAGTTGAATTTGGTCCAGAGGTGACTTTACAATCTCAGGAATCATCTTTCTTCTCCACTGAGCATGGCCTTCTTTGTTCACAAAACATCATGACCCGTGCCAGCTATTGCTCAGCAGAACACATAGAAGGAAGTTGGATTTCTTGGGTTACCTACAAACTGGCTTTGGATTTCTTGGTTTGCCTACAAACTGGTTCTTAAAGCAACAGTGAAGGTGACAACTAACCCTGTCCTTCCAGCTGCCAGTGTTTAAACACATTTCTGAGTCTTAAAAGCAGGAAGCGAGATGATAAATTAGATTATCTAATCATTATCTGCAGTAAGGAGGGCAGCTGGGTTAGTACAATTCTGCTTAGCATGACAGCCAGTGTGTAAATAGGATCAGTACTTACAGATCAGAGGACTGCTGGTGACCAAGGTTAAAAGAATAACTAATGTATAAATAAATATACTACGATCATGCTCAAAGCCTGCTTGTATTTCCTGGAGAACCTGTGCAGAGGGCTGAGCATAACAAGTATTCATAAATGACCCTGTTATGAGCATCAAGGGATCTCTGAAGGCATCACAGACAGACAGGATGGGGCTGGATGGCTGCCAGCTGAGGAGGGTGGGTCTGTGCTCCCCGTTCACCATTGATTCCTCGGGTGATGATGGAAATCAGCTTCTCCCTCCCCCTGACCTAAAACAGATGCAACACAAGACTGTCATGAGGACCAATTTGTTAATAAGATACTCTTGTCCCCCAGGCAGGCAGAAACATGAAATCATAGAATCATAGAATTGCCAGGGTTGGAAGGGACCTTAAAGATCATCTAGTTCCAACCCCCCTGCCATGGCCAGCAACACCTCCCACTAGACCATGTTGCTCACAGCCCCAGACAGCCTGGCCTTCAACATTTGCAGGGATGGGGCTTCCACCACCTCTCTGGGCAACCTGTGCCAGTGTCTCCCCACTCTCATGAGGAAGAACCTCTTCTTAATGTCTAAACCCTAAATGTCTACCCACCTCTAGTTTTGAGCCATTCCCCCCAGTCCTACCACTACTCAACATCCTAAAAAGTCCCTCCCCAGCTTTCTTGTAGCCCCCTTCAGATACTGGAATGGATGTGCTTGGGCCGTGGGCTATGAAGGCAGGGATGCTGGCATGGAGCTGGAGGACTCTCTCTGGGTTCATGCTTCAATGAAAGCTGAGACTGTGTGTCTTCTACAGTCCTCAGCACCGCTCACATTACAAATTTAACCACTGGAACTTCTGTGGCAACCAAGAGAAGTGGAAAAGGGAGGCTCGGGCTGCTCCCTGCCAAGAAGCAGCAGACCTTGTTCTTCTACGGTCAGTTGACAAAGACGGGGAATAAGAGTCAAAAGATCCCCAGTGACTTCAAGAGGCTTTTAGACAGGTGAATGAGCGGCCAAAGCAAGATCTCATCCTGGCCCACGGTCTGCATTGTGCCTTGGGAAGCCAAGCATCATTTTCTCCTCCAAAAGCCATTGGCATTAAGGGGATGTTATCACAGGGGACTCAAGTTTGTGTATTTCCTGAGCAACCTCTGCCTCTGTTGTGAGCTGCAACCTCTGAGCACAGCCTTAGATTTTGATGGTGTTTTGCCATCCTTTATTTCCCCCACCCAATAAAATTATATAAGCCCATCCATTTTTAGGAACACAGACCCAGGGCTGCTCAGCAGATCAGTCTGATACTGATTGTTTCAGCTTTTGTTACTTCAGAAAACCAAACTGGGGCAGGACAGGACTCAAGTCGGAGGAGGAGGGAGGGTGAGAAGAGAGCACCTAAGGGGCACAGGCAGCATGTTTTTGTGTTGCAGTATGTGCCATGGTGGAACAGAGGACATGTTATCCTGCTTGCACAACGTTTTCTGACCTGCTTTTGACCCAAGAAGCATTTGCATTCATTAATATTTGAGTCGTACCCCTGGGAGGTGAGGGAAGGAGAGGAAAGGAAAGCAGTGGGTTTATCAAATCTGGGATCACTGCAGGGCTTGGAAAGCAATCTTTCTTCTTCTCTCTTCCAGGCCAAACATAAACCAGCCTGCATCCAGGAGTCTTTGAAATGGACAGGTTTTTGCCAAGATAGCTCCCCAGTCAGTGACCTTCAGTTGAGAGGACAGTGAAATGGATTCACGGGGTCATCCTGCTCCCCATTATGCCCCTAGAAAGGTGTTGACTGGATGACTTAACTGTGGGAGACTTTACCCAGTGCTGCTGTTCTTTCTGGGAGAAAAAGACCTGAGAAGGGTGTAGATCGGAAACTACCCACCTCTCCATTTTCCCACATGAAAGCCCAGAGAGATGGGGAATTAGTCTGGGAAGAACTCAAGGTGATTGGTGAAGGATATTGGAAGAACAGGAATGAAAGTCAGCTTATGACCAGAAAGACTGGAGTACCATAGACATCCCGGTCCTTCTCCATGTCTTGAATGTGAAGCACAAATCTCGTTCTCCAAAAATGAAAGCAGAACTGGAAAAGATACGAGAAAGAGCTGTGGAGCCCCCCTATCAAGAGGGACATAGACCTGTTGGAGTAGGTCCAGAGTAGGGCTATGAAGATGATCAGTGGGCTGGAACCCCTCTCCTACAAAGACAGGCTGAGAGAGTTGGGGTTGTTCAGCCTGGAAAAGAGAAGGCTCTGGGGAGACCTCATTGAAGCCTTCCAATATCTGAAGAGGGCCTACAAGAAAGCTGGGGAGGGACCTTTTCTGAGGGCTTGTAGTGATAGGACAGAGGGTGATGTCTTCAAACTGGAAGAGGGGAGATTTAGATGGGAAAATAGGAAGACATTTTTCACTCTGAGGGTGGTGAGTCACTGGCACAGATTGCCCAGGGAAGTTGTAGGTGCCCCAACACTGGATATGTTCAAGACTGGGTTGGATGGAGTCTTCTGCAACCTGGTCTAGAGGGACATGTCCCGACACATCAAAGGGTTGGAACTAGACGATCTTTTAAGTCTCTTCCAACTCAAACCATTCTATGATTCTCCTTATGTTTAGGTGGAACTTCCTGTGTTCCAGTTGGTGCCTGTTGCCCCTTGTCCTGTCACTGGGCATCACTGGAAAGAGTCTGGCCCCATCCCCTTGACCCTGACACTTTACCTACTGATAAGCATTGATAAGATCTTTAGGAACTTGCTCTTGCTATAGCATGGAAAGTCCAGCTCAGCTATATTGGGGTGGTGAATGAAGGAGAAAAGGGTAGAGGTTAAAGTAACATTTTTCCTTTCACTGATGTCTTCCTCCAGTGGGTTTAAGTCACTACCAAAGGCCATTTCTATAACCGCTTGAGGAAATCTGCCTGGAGCAGCTTGGTTTGGGTAATGGTCAGAGAGGACTTTTCTTCCCACCATCTTTTGGGGAGGTGATTTCCAACCAGTGCAATGGGCATCTTTGAAGTGCCAAGTGAATGGTGCTTCCTAACCCACTGAGCACCAGTCTCAAAGCTTTGCCCTCACAGTTACCCTCAGCTTTGAGGGAGCATTTTAAGCAGTGCTGGGGCTGCTTCTTGAAGTCCTGTGGTGACATTTGTGTCCTGTTGAATTTAAGAGGTACTGTGGCTTCTGTTTAGGATTTATCCAGGGTAAAGCAGCTCAGTGGGAAGCAGAGATTTAAGTTCAACTCCCTACTTTCTTTGCTAGTTGTTTCTTCTGGGATCTTCAGTATGTCTCTCTGTGCACTTCAATTTTCCCAGCAGTCAAATAGGAATACCTCTGACATGTTGCCTGAAGAGTTATGAGGGAAATACAATAAAGGTTGTAAAGAGTCAAGATAATGCTGTAACAGGAGCTGTAAAATATCTACAGAAAATAGAGTGCCCTTTCTATTACCATGGGAGTTGATGAGTAATGAAGGCTTGTGTAAATGGCAGCTGACTGCTGGAGTGTCTCAGGTTCACTGGGGTATTCCAGTTACGTGTGGCACCAAAATCACATTGTCTTGCTTCCCAGCCTTTCACAGAGCAGCCAAATGTCTGCACGCAGCTTCCACTTTCACTTCAGACAGTGTAATCCCTGCCTGAAAGCTCATCTAGTGCCTGGGGAAGCAACTCCCATCTGAACCCATCATCCTTTTTTTGTTGCTGGTGTGGATTTGAGGGTCTTTTTTTTTTATAATCACATTGCAAAACAAATTTTGCTTGCACAAAAGCATGAGGGTGAAGGAAAACCTGACTTATCATCACCAAAATGTTCTTCTTTCTCTTTGCAGCTTGACCCAAGATGATGGGCTCTATGCAAGGACACATTCCTCAATGCCAGATCATGTGTTTTTGGAACCTAGACAGGAGTAAGAAACGCAGTCTTGTCACACTCAAGTGACTGTTATCAGATTTCGATTATCTACCCCTTCAGGAATTTTGTCTATGAGTAATTTACCACAAGGGATGTGCCACAAAGCCCAGTTGTAAAAGGGCACAGTCCCAAGCCTTGTAACACCCCAAAACCATCAACAACAGAGTCAAAATGCTCCCCACTGAGCTGAATGGCACCTGAGGAAGAGGAGGGGACATGTTGCAGGCTTGGGGACAACCACTAGATGGGGGCAGGAGCCCACACGTCCATAGGGCCCCAGCTGGACCCCAGGATCACAAACACCAGGTGGTGACACATCACCAACCTTCTCTGCCCCTGACATGGCCCAGACCTCTCCAGGGAAATGGGTCTTCCAGCCATCCAACAAGTTCATCAGAGTGCAGCCATGACTAAGATATCAGGGCACTCACAGCCTCTCCACTGGCATAAGACTTGACTGCATTATGGCTTTTGGAAGCTTAGGCTGGACCAAGAACATCGATAGAAGACCCCAGATGGCTACCACCTGAGATGAGTGCTGAGCCATAAAGCTTTGCTCTTCAGATCTGCTCCAAAAGATTGATTTGTTCAATAATTCCAGCCAGGCAATTATATCTCAGACTATAAAAATGCATCTGCCCACTTCTCTTAAGACCTCAGCTCTTCAAATCCATCACTGTAAACAGCCTGTGGGGTGCTCTCTGCTGTCTGCCTCTTGACGAGGTGTCCCACAAATTGGCTCTGACTGAACATAGTGCTGCTTTTGTGGAGCCTGAAGGGACAGGAGCATGTGAAAGCTCCTCCTGACCCCAACACATCCTACATGCCCTGTTGGTGAAGGAACAAATTCAAGAAGCTGCCAAACACATTGGCCCTGGAGCCTGAGCAATGGGCTGTATCAGCTCTGCAAATCTGTCATCAACTGCATTTTATACACACACGGACAGATCCCCATCTCCAAAAGAGCCAGGGAGGGAGGGGAAATTGGCCTCTTACTGGGAATGCCAAGTTCTGTTTAGTGTTACTGGGTTTGCAGAAACATAAAGAGGCCCTTCCAGTATCTGAAGGGGGCCTACATAAAGGCAGGGGAAGGTCTATTCTAAAGGGTTTGTAACTATAGGACAAGAAGTAATGGTTTTAAGCTAGGAAAGAAGAGATTTAGATTGGATAATAGAAAAAAGTTCTTTAATATGAGAGTGATAGATCAGTGGAATGGGCTGTCCAGAGAGGTGGTGGAGGCCCCATCCCTGGAGTCCTTCAAGGTCAGGCTTGATGGGGCTCTGAGCAGCCTGCCCTAGGTAGAGATGTCCCTCCTTGTGTAGGGAGGTTGGAGCAGATGACCTCTAGAGGTCCCTTCCAGCCTGAAACATTCTATGATTCTAAACAGATTCAGTTATTGTCGTGTCATCTATTAAACAGAGGTAAGTTTTACAAAGGAGGATGCTTTGGTTAATGTACAGTCCTGATGATATATCTATGGAAAAGGTCCTTGAGCAGGCACTGCTTCATACCCATCCTGCAGGTTACCAAGGAGCCAGTGAAACTATGTTGGAGGCCACTTGGCTCCCTGACCCCATGGTGGGGCAAGACAGTGGAGAGCAGCTTCCCACCTTGTGTGCCTGAGGCTGCCCATATTTTTTGCAGAACATCAGCTTTTCCAGGAGCCCACGGAGTGGAGCTCATACAGCTGTCTCCAGAAATGACTCTTCTCACTCCCAGAATCATAGAATGCATTGAGTTGGAAGGGAACTTCCAAGGTCATCTAGCCCAAGCACCCTGCAGTCAGCAGGGATGTCTCTAACTAGATTAGGTTGCTCAGAGCCCCATCAAGCCTGGCCTTGAACATCTCCAGGGATGGGACCTCCAGCATCTTTCTGGGCAACCTGTTCCAGTGTTCCACCACCCTCATAGTAAAGAACTTCTTCCTAGTGTCTAACTTAAATCTACCCTTCTGTAGTTTAAAATCATACCCCTTGTCCTATCACTACA
>VYZX01011137.1:9594-34814 GCA_013401335.1 Brachypteracias leptosomus | reverse complement strand
AGACAGACCCACTACACCAGCCAAAGGAACTTGGCCATCTCTGGTCCTTTAATCCTTGTACTTTGCTTTTCTCACAACCTCTGTGGATGTCCAACCTTCACCAGAGAGATCTGCAGATAAAAACAGTCATCTTCCAGCCATCTTGGATATTCAGTCGTATTTTCATGTATTAATGCCAGTGCTTACAGGAAAATTTTGGGAAATCTTCCTGTTCCTTTTAAAGTTCTTGATACTTTATCTGAACTTACACAACTAAAGCAGAGTTTGACCTATGGCACCATCTTTAAATAGAAACTTGCCTGTAGTGTATTATTTTGGTTTGTTACATACAAGAAAAAATATTTTCTGGTAATTCCCATGCAGGGGATCAACGCTAAAGAACAAACCAGGAAGAATCTGCAGGATGAAACCAGAATTAATTACTGTAAGTAATGCAGCCACTGTACATAGCAGTTTTACTAAAACAAGAAATCATCATCAGATTAAGACACTGAGCTCATCTACAGCTACTGCACTCAGAGAATTCAACAGAGACATTTCCCATGCAGCACAGCCATATGCTTTCTGAAAATATAAATCACAATAAATGAACTGGGAAAGGCACATATACTGACACATATACAATTACAGAACAAAAGAAATCTCTCTTGGTTTTATTTATTTGATTAAAAAAACTTAAAAGCCAAAGATTTGTTTATCTCCTCGCATAGGGACATAGCAAGATTCACCTGTCAGGTCTTTATGCTCTGGGCACGGTCATTTAGCACACTAACATTTTAGGCACCCTAGCATTTCTTCTCAATATTATTAGGGACCTACTGTTGTACTTGAATAAGACTGACCCACAATGAACTCTGCAGCAATTGGCTTGAAAGGTAAATACCTCGTGGGGCAAGTGGAAAAAACGTCTGTTCCTATCAGCAGCTAACTCAGAGGCTTGGAGGGAGATATTGTAGCTTCTGAAGAAGTCTTGCAGTGTAAGTTTTAAATCTTTGTTCAGTTTGGGTGCCAGTTGTTAGTAGTTCAAATCATGGCTCAAGGCAGCAATTTAATTTCTCTGGATTTCAGCTTGAGAAAAATGTAATAGTTCACATAGTTGTACTCAGCTTGCAAAGAAAAAGGAGCTCATGTGTTGTAAATATATTTCAAATGCCAAGACAATTCAGATGTGTTCTTATAAACAGTCTTGTAAAGGTAGGCAATCTATACTCTGTTAGTTACCTGTTACACCCTCCTGGTCTCATAACTCATGAGACATGCTTAGAGAGTAGTTTAAAATGTGAACATCCAGAACTTACATAGCAGACATTTACACATTCGCACATCTGATTTTTGTTTTTATTCTACATGTTCATTTATTTTACCTGTTAATATAAAATTACAACTTGGTCTTTCTAGTCTCTTAACTTAAGCACCGGATTTTAAAGTAATTCTAGATGGAAGGCCAACAGTAAAAACTCTGAAGACCATTGGGCACTTAAAGTTGTGCAGAAATGCCCAATGGGATTTCCAAAACACCAGGTCTTTTTGGTGCCTAATACCCATTATTTCTCAAAGGAAATTAGCCCCAGATTCTGCATATGCTTTTTTGCACATTCTATGTGATGCCTATCTGCATCCTTAAGTATCTAAATGCTTTTGCAAATCTGGATTCAAACTTTTAAATACTATCTCAGAACTTAGTGAAAACATTGAGAGGTTTGCCTAAGAAAGCATTTCAGTATTGAGCTTTGGAATTAATCAGGTACAAACCATGAAAGGCTAGATTCAAGACAATCCTTCCAAAAATTAATATCTTAAAATACCCAGTGAGTGCTTAGTCACATATTCTCTAATACAACAAGGTAAGGACATTATATTCATCTTTCCAGCACCTCAGTTGTTGTTTTCTTTAAATAAAAGACAATAAATCAACATCAGTCTAAGTTAACTGAGAATCTAGTGTCAGAACTTGTTTAATTGGACCAAAGTTCCTGGCAAGATCTAAATATAAACATACTTAAAAGATAAATATTTTCATATTACATTTTCTTTTTGATACTCAAGTCTAAGTTTAATGTAGAAATCTTGTACTGCCATCCAATTTTCTAGTTGATATCAGAAAGAAAAGCAAAACAAAAATCAGTTCTAGAAGTGAATACCGCAACACATTAAGACAATAACAACCCCAATTTCCTTCTCTTTCCAAATGCTGTATTTTCAACACTACATAGATTTCAACACAGATAAAAAAAGAAAATGCCACATGCACAGACACACATGCACACATGTGCCTTTACGGCCTCTTGCTGATTTTTACAGAAAGAAATAAAAGGTCAGAATTTTCTTTTGTTTTGTAGATTATGGAAGAAATGCCAGACATGTAGCCTGTACATATATACATGTTTAATGATAGATATATCTAAAATTAGCTGTCTTGCTCTTCCCTTCAAAACCCCACATACTTTCTTTCTGTCTGTCATATTTACTCTACCGTGTAGTCTAGGCTGTTAATAAATATCAGCAGCCCATGGACAGAAATAGGGAATAAATTAACAGGTCTAATCATGGTTGTGTTGGTGATAACCTCTAAGTAAAACTGATTAGTAACCTCGTGTTACCAACCCCCAAAAGACCAGGGACAAAAATTAGCATCCTCTGAGAAGGCAGGACCCTACCTATGCTTGGTTGAGCTCGCATGGGCGTAGTGGGCAATGGGCAGTTACAGTGTTGCTATTTTTTTATACCTTGTTTCATATCAAACTACCTTGTGAAACAATGGATTTAACTTTTCACTATGAATCTTGCTAAGGAATATTTTGGTAGCATACTTAGTGTTTTGAGTGTGTGCAACTGAAATGCCATGTAACTACCTGGTTGCATTTATTAAGTCCACTTGCAGACCGACCCTTCTTACAGATGTAAAACTATGTATTTTATCTCACAAACAAATGCCATTGACAGTCAGCCAAGACCACCTAACCATATATGCTTACAGGCTGGTACCTTGCATGAATGGCTCTCCTTGGTGCACCAACGAAACTAAATTACAGTCTGGGAAGAACAGACCCTTGATAAGGGATTCCAAAACATCACCAACTCAGTTGCACTGGATATGCTGAACTCATGTAAAGGCAAAATTGGACAGACTTCTGTTGAAAGATGTGCTTTCAATATCACATCAGCCACTACAGGAAAAATTTCTAATGCTTTAGCTCTCCTTTGCATGGCACTGCTCCTGCAGAAACTACTCCTGTAGGGGCTCACTGAAGTTCAGCCACACAATGGTATTTGATAGGAAATCAGAAATCCAGCAGGTTAAATAAAAAACTTTTCTGTTTACTGGACCAAGGCCAGAGGCTTTTACAGTGTGTAGGATTAAATCAGAGCAGCCTGGACGCTGATCTGTGAGAAATTTGAGGGACAAACTGAAAATGCAAGTTGACCAGTAGCTACTTGTCATAATGTGAAGAGAATTTTGGCCATTGTGACGTCAATTTAATAAAAACTAGAGAAGAATTTATAGCAATGATAAAATGTGAAAGTGGTTGTTACTTAGCTGGTTGTGTACTAGCATTCTGATGGATAGTTTTCCCTCTCATTGTGGGTACACAACTTTCTTGCTTTGTTTTCCCTTTTCCCTCTCAGGCTCTCATAAGACCTACTATTCAATATTTAAATATAAAAATCTTGTTTGTTTCAGCCAGTATTAATGATGTCATATTTGGTCTTGTTTGCTAATAGACTAGAACTTCCTGCGTGTGCCACAACAGAGACAATCTTCTTTCTTCTTTGTGAAATGAGCAACATTAATTCCGATCATCTTCTGAATTAGAAGAGCTTTTCACAGGAGCATGATTTTTAAGTGCTGTTACCGGAATTACTCAGGAGAGTTTAGTTTAAATTAGTGATGTTTAAATTAATTAAAGAGAATGGCCTGTGTATTTTCCCATCTGAGTTAAGATTCAAGATCTTATTTGTGGGTTGGGTTTTTTTGTGTATGTTTTCAGCAACTGCAAATTTGAAGAAAATCTGATTTAAGTGTTGTTTGCTGCATAGGAGATTACATTAACATTTCAATTAAAATTACATACAGACAAATGCTCATTTATCCTGAGATTCCATATATCATTGTCCTGGATAACTCAACATAGACCAGCTGTGATCAGTGACACGACAATAACTTGCACGGGCAAGATCCTAGAGCAGTAATAATATGGTAGTGAGAAAAGGGCATAAGAAGTTCAGACACTTGCCTTCTTTTCTGAGTATTGCCTGCATTGTGTTGTACCTCTGTGGAATAGAGCAGTAGGAGATGCTCTTCATGGAGCAAATGCATGAATGATGAGTAATTTGAAAGTGCATGAGCTCATTCAGCTTCCACTGACTTCAGCTGGACGGACTAAATACAAGAATGTAAAGTATTGCATCTGTTTTGAAAAATTAATTAATCTTAAGCTGTCTGCTGTGTCTGAGTACAATAGATATCAGCCTTGTTTCAGTCTCTACATGGTGAAATCTTCTAGTTTTGTAGTGAACAGAGGCTTAGAGTTCCCACTGCAAGGTTGTCATTGGGTCACAAACATCGTACCAACTGTTTCTTGTCCTTTTTCTATGCTAAGAGAAAATTCTGATTCCAACAAGAATAGCTAAGCAGTCCTCACAAAGGCCAGAAGTTGAGAGCAGGCATAATCCCACCAAGTCCTGTCACCTCTACTCTTTCTTTCCTTACTGCTTGTAGCCCAGCCTTGGCTTGGAGCAGCCATACTCTGCTTAACTCTGCTTGCTCTGCAAGGCATACATAGGCTCTTCTCCAAAGAACGCTGGAGTTTGAGATGAGCTATGGCAGAGGGAGTTTAAGCTGTGGAAGCTGCACAAGGGTAGTTTTCAGCTCAGACACAGACTCTTCTGGACCAGGGCCAAGCTTGCCCAAATCCCTGCCTACAGACCATGGCAGACTACTACTGAGCCATTGGAAAATCAAAGTCACGAGCTTAAAACACATCTCAGGTAACTTCTCTTCCAAAAGAAGCTCAAAAAGAGCTTAGAGCAAGCACCATGTCATGCCCTTTGATAGTAGCATTTACATTGCTGGACAGGCATGAGATCAAATAGACTTTGAGTCAGGAGCAGCTAAGGAGGTATATGTCTACAGGTGAACTATGGATTGCAAGGGATAGCAAAATACAAAATTTTACAGAAATATTTCCAAATATGAGCTCATGAAATTAGGTTCTGAAATTTGCAAAGTAGTTTTCAGAAAAAAATCATCCCTGTGGTGTATGTCAAGTCAGCCAGAGCTGAGAGTTATTTAAACAGCACGAATTTAATAAGTTTAAACCTTTTCTTTCTCTCTTTTTTTTTTTTTTAAATAACCAAATCCCTTTGAGAGCAGCCAGAGGGGTTAAAGATTTTACTTTAGAGAAACTTGGATTGGCAGAACCTACCCACTAAAACTAGTTTAATAGAGATCCCAAAGGCTTTCCTAAATGAAACCAACTACAAGCTCTTTCTGAGGAAAAGCGTTGGACCCCTGGAGTAGACGTATATGTATTTAAACATTTACCATTTATAAGAAACCTTTGCTCCCAAAGACATTGTTTTTCGCTTGCTGACTGTGACATAAGCACCTTTATTAACATAGGTGGTGCAAACACCTAGAAAATAGCACAGGAATGTTGAAGATGTTTGGATAGAATGATGAACTAGAAATGGAGTGATCCTGTTTTATGCAATCCCACTGCTCCTCTGCAGGGCAATTAGATTTTCGATGGCAACCATTTTAATGGTAAGATTCTGTCTGGTTTCAAGTTCAGTTTTTTTGCATCTTCTCTCTCTCTGATAAGAAAACAAGAGTGAAAAGGGCTTGCTTTACATAAAATACTATCCATAGAAGTTAAAACCCCCACAAACCCAACCATTACAGATAAACTTATTCCTTTGAAATTCCTTTCAGGGGCTTGACACCTCTGATGAATAAGAAAGGCAATCTTAACATATATCTCCACATTTATTCCTCAGTGTATCTGTTTTAGCAGCAACCATTACAATGCGGTTGACACGTCTATGAACCTGAGAGGCGTTGTCAGAATCCGGAGGAATGAGCACACAAGATGAAGTCAGAGCATTTGTTCCTTGACAGCTCCAGCACCGTAGCAGCCAGATAGGGCGGGAAAAAAAGAGAAAGCACTATAGTTCCTCCTCACTGATCTGAAGCCTGCACACAGATATCACTTCAGACATAAATACTCCAAGCAGCATGGTTTCCTGGGAGGTTGTTGCAAGAATGAAGCATACCAATGCCTTCTCTGAAGGTCTGTGTTTCATGACCTCATTTTAATGACTGATTGTTTCTAACAGTCATTCCCTGCAAAGATTCTTACTCAGGGAACCTGTTTATATTATAAATGAGAGGTTCGAGGGGGGAGAGGGTTCATACTGAAATTTATCTCCTTATTCTTACAGCTTGCAAAAACCAAAGTTTAATGCCTGAACTGCTACTGAATTGTTACATTTTACATATATCAAGCAAGAAAAAATTCCATTTGATATGCTTATTTTTTTCAGGTTATTAACATATTTTACTTCATCTCTGTGTTTATTTTTACTATATCTGAAAATATGTCCAATGTTTTACAAAACTGACACAGGCTTAGCATCAGCCCATAATTTCTGACAATTCTGAGAGGATGAGTACTAAGGACTTTTCCCTGTCAATCATTACTTCTGTGAGATGTATGGAAAAAGAAAAAGCATGTGATAATTAGGGCAGCCCAGAAAAACACAAATCCTCACAGTTATGTACAGTTAAGATAAAATATTGAATTTTAATTTTGAGCTTTAAGTATGTACTATGAAATATATTATATATTTGAGTATATATTATAAAACATTTTGTTTAAACAATTAATTGTCCTCAACCTACCTCTTTTAAAACTAAATGTTTTATGCAATAATTTATGAACATACCGAATGGAGCTGGCATCCACCAATGCTAGGGATGAATATACCTCTCTTCTGTACAGCTTAGCCTAGAACACTATCAGGCAACCTGCCTTGTACCAGTATTAAATTCACAATAATGTCACCATTGGAAAACAGTGATCTTGAAAGATCAATATTTTGTCCACAATTTCATCCTTCACCCCTCCTTTTTAATTTTTTTTTTCTAGAAATACAAGGTCAGAGAATTTAAGTGTTGTAAATATGCAAGATGTAGCATGTTTATGCTTTTGTATGCAGCTATTATAACAGTATGCACAGAGAGGCATCCATCCTCAGCTGTCTTCTCAGCAATGTTTCCAAGGAAGGCCTGTGCTATAGTATGCCATGATAAGTCTTTGGGAAACAGAGATGGCAATATCCAATGACAAAAAAATTTCAAAACTTTCTTCCTTCTCTGTTATTAACCTAAAATGGTTGTTCAGAACTGCTCCTTAGGTAGCTGGTATCCCAGTATCTGTTCTACTTACAGTGCTGTCTATAAGCAGTAATAGTGTCTTACAGAACCCTACCCACAACAAGTCGTTGGGGGGAAAAGAGTGAGAGAAGGTGCTAAGATGATCCCAGGTCACCTGCATCTGCCTAATTCAGCCAGAACACATCTTTTCTTCTGAAAAGACATATCAAATAGGACAGTGACCCAGCAAAAAATGAAGCGTTGTGCCTCTGTCATAAGTATATGGTATAATGTTGACTAAGGTTGTTTGTAGCTAGACCACAGTCTTTCATTGGTTTGGATTTTGGAATGAGTCTGTTCCTTCCACTCCTGGGTTGAGGCCAGTTTGTGGATGCAGTTGGTGGCAAGGAGAGACCAATTCTCTGGATGCCAGGCATCTTGCCATACAGCTGCCTATGTGCCAGCGCAGCTCTCTACAAGCGTAGGTCTCCTGCCAAGTGATTCAGTTTGGACCACTGAGGATAGAGACAAGGGGTCTACTAAATAGTCACTGGTTTTCTTTTTTTCTTTTTTTTCTTTTTTTCTTTTTTTCTTTTTTTTTCTTTTGCAGTCCTCCTTCTTCTTCCTAATCATTCATGGTTAATATTTGGATTCACAGTTTCAAAATACATCTCTACATGTCCAGTTCCAAAAACAGGTCAAAACACCTATCCCAACATTAGTACTAAAAATTCACAGGGTAAGCATAGAAGAAAGTCACCCATAAATGCACACCCTGCAGCCCACTCTGTCTCAACTGTGAGGGGGAAAGTGAGTGCAGGGCAGGACACCTCAAACATTAACATGGCTGAGAGCAAGATTTAAACTTACTATAGAGGATTTCAGCTAGCACCTCCATTTATGAAGAGGATACGCTGAATCTCTGCTGGTCTCCCCAGGGATGCTACGAGATGGAATTGAACAGTATTTCTCAAATGCCAAACTGTTTAGGGCTTACTAGGATAAAGCTGACCCCTTCAGTCCCATCAGTAAGCTTATCAGAAACCAACACTAGTTTTGGAACATTGGCATTTTCAATTGCTGCTCTATGTAAGAACGGGGCTCAGCATTGCTTCGACTACACTGACAACATCTGGCCCTGGTGGTGATGGGTGACACTAATGAATTACAGAACCATAGAATGGTTTGGGTTGGAAGGCACCTCAAAGATCATCTAGTTCCAATGCCCCTGCCATGGCAGGGAGATCTCTCACTAGACCAGGCTGCTCAAGGCCCCATCCAGCCTGGCCTTGAACATCTCCAGGGATGGAGCATCCACAACCCCCTGGGCAACCTGTTCCAGTGTCTCACCACCCTCAGAGTAAAGATTTTCCTCCTAATTTCCAATTTCCTCCTATTTTCCAATCTACCCTCTTCCGGTTTGAACCCATTACCCTCGTCCTATCACTACAGGCTTTTGTGAAAGGCCCTTCCCCAGCTTTCTTGTAGGCCCCCTTCAGATACTTCAAGGCCGCAATAAGGTTTCCCCGGAGCCTCCTGTTCTCCAGGCTGAACAACCCCAACTCTCTCAGCCTGCCTTCATAGAAGAGGTGTTCCAGCCCTCTAATCATCTTTGTAGCCCTCCTCTGGACCCTCTTCAACAGGTCCATGTCCTTCTTGTGCTGGAGGCTTCGGAGCTGGATGCAGTACTCCAGAGGAGTTCTCATGAGAACAGAGTAGAGGGTCAGAATCACCTCTCTCGACCTGCTAGCCATATNACCTGTTCCAGTGTCTCACCACCCTCAGAGTAAAGATTTTCCTCCTAATTTCCAATTTCCTCCTATTTTCCAATCTACCCTCTTCCGGTTTGAACCCATTACCCTCGTCCTATCACTACAGGCTTTTGTGAAAGGCCCTTCCCCAGCTTTCTTGTAGGCCCCCTTCAGATACTTCAAGGCCGCAATAAGGTTTCCCCGGAGCCTCCTGTTCTCCAGGCTGAACAACCCCAACTCTCTCAGCCTGCCTTCATAGAAGAGGTGTTCCAGCCCTCTAATCATCTTTGTAGCCCTCCTCTGGACCCTCTTCAACAGGTCCATGTCCTTCTTGTGCTGGAGGCTTCGGAGCTGGATGCAGTACTCCAGAGGAGTTCTCATGAGAACAGAGTAGAGGGTCAGAATCACCTCTCTCGACCTGCTAGCCATATATCTTTTGATGCAGCCCAGGATACGGTTGGCTTTTTGGGCTGCATTGTCACACTGCTGGCTCATGTTGAGCTTTTCATCAACCATCAACCCCAACTCTTTATCCTCAGGGCTGCTCTCAATCCACTCATTGCCCAGCCTGTATTTATGCTTAGGATTGCCCTGTCCCAGGTGCAGGACCTTGGACTTGGCTTTGTTGAACTTCATGAAGTTGGAATGGGCCCACCTCTCAAGCCTGTCAAGGTCTCTCTGGATGGCATCCCATCCCTCCAGTGTGTTGACCACATCACACAGTTTGGTGTTGCTCGCAAACTTGCTGAGGGTGCACTCGATCCCACTGTCCATGTCACCGACAAAGATGTTAAACTGCACCAGTTCTAGTACTGATCCCTGAGCAATACTAATGACTAACTGAAAAATGCCTATTCTAATTGTTACAAGATTAAGAAAAAGAATCTTTTTGAATAACAATTGTATACCCCAATCTGCTTCTAACTACCTACTGTTATCATTGGAAGATGATTACCTAGTATTCCCAGGCATTATATTTAAAATTGATTTACTCCCAGACTGGTATAACATAATCATAATAAAAATAGATTTATTGGTTTGTTTCTCCTTCCAGCTCAATTAGGTAAAGCTCAGAATTTTATAGGATATTGAGGACACTGAAGCAGACTCTGAATAATAACGGCCAATCTCTGTTCATTGTGATACATCCTGGAACAGCTGCAAATAATGACCAAGCTCCGTTATCATCCTGGATCGCATGAAAATTAAGGATTTCTTCCAAGTACCTCCTCTGCACTACAGACCCATTTTGATTTCCTAGTTAGTCCTCTTCTCTCATATGAGAAAATCCCTTGAATTTCCACAGATGCAGNCCCTGCCATGGCAGGGAGATCTCTCACTAGACCAGGCTGCTCAAGGCCCCATCCAGCCTGGCCTTGAACATCTCCAGGGATGGAGCATCCACAACCCCCTGGGCAACCTGTTCCAGTGTCTCACCACCCTCAGAGTAAAGATTTTCCTCCTAATTTCCAATTTCCTCCTATTTTCCAATCTACCCTCTTCCGGTTTGAACCCATTACCCTCGTCCTATCACTACAGGCTTTTGTGAAAGGCCCTTCCCCAGCTTTCTTGTAGGCCCCCTTCAGATACTTCAAGGCCGCAATAAGGTTTCCCCGGAGCCTCCTGTTCTCCAGGCTGAACAACCCCAACTCTCTCAGCCTGCCTTCATAGAAGAGGTGTTCCAGCCCTCTAATCATCTTTGTAGCCCTCCTCTGGACCCTCTTCAACAGGTCCATGTCCTTCTTGTGCTGGAGGCTTCGGAGCTGGATGCAGTACTCCAGAGGAGTTCTCATGAGAACAGAGTAGAGGGTCAGAATCACCTCTCTCGACCTGCTAGCCATATATCTTTTGATGCAGCCCAGGATACGGTTGGCTTTTTGGGCTGCATTGTCACACTGCTGGCTCATGTTGAGCTTTTCATCAACCATCAACCCCAACTCTTTATCCTCAGGGCTGCTCTCAATCCACTCATTGCCCAGCCTGTATTTATGCTTAGGATTGCCCTGTCCCAGGTGCAGGACCTTGGACTTGGCTTTGTTGAACTTCATGAAGTTGGAATGGGCCCACCTCTCAAGCCTGTCAAGGTCTCTCTGGATGGCATCCCATCCCTCCAGTGTGTTGACCACATCACACAGTTTGGTGTTGCTCGCAAACTTGCTGAGGGTGCACTCGATCCCACTGTCCATGTCACCGACAAAGATGTTAAACTGCACCAGTTCTAGTACTGATCCCTGAGCAATACTAATGACTAACTGAAAAATGCCTATTCTAATTGTTATAAGATTAAGAAAAAGAATCTTTTTGAATAACAATTGTATACCCCAATCTGCTTCTAACTACCTACTGTTATCATTGGAAGATGATTACCTAGTATTCCCAGGCATTATATTTAAAATTGATTTACTCCCAGACTGGTATAACATAATCATAATAAAAATAGATTTATTGGTTTGTTTCTCCTTCCAGCTCAATTAGGTAAAGCTCAGAATTTTATAGGATATTGAGGACACTGAAGCAGACTCTGAATAATAACGGCCAATCTCTGTTCATTGTGATACATCCTGGAACAGCTGCAAATAATGACCAAGCTCCGTTATCATCCTGGATCGCATGAAAATTAAGGATTTCTTCCAAGTACCTCCTCTGCACTACAGACCCATTTTGATTTCCTAGTTAGTCCTCTTCTCTCATATGAGAAAATCCCTTGAATTTCCACAGATGCAGAACAGCTATTCCTCATCCCACACTCAGAGGGGAAGACTGGCTGGACTATCCCAACTTTAAATTTTAACTGCGATTGTCACATGTAATGCCAAGTGTTCCTTCACTTATGCTGACTATACTGAAATGTAGGTTTTGAAAATATGGTATATAAAAAACCCCAATATTAATGATCAGCCTACAAGCACTTTTGGGGTTATCTATGAAACCACATTTATAATTGTCAAGAAGTCCACAGAGAACACAACACTGTGTGTTAAATATGGGGAGTCTCCATCTCTATAGAAGAAAAGAGTCAAAATGCAATAATCCTTGTTAAACTATGGTGCAATGTCATACTCTTTCAGCAGTCTTTTTGGGCTTCATGTCAGGTAAGACATTACAGCACTAGGTAATGCTTCCCAGGTCATACACTTGTCCCAGGCAAATGTATCACAGAGCTAACATTTCTCAAATATTCCATC
The DNA here is from genome assembly GCA_013401335.1 of Brachypteracias leptosomus. Classification (NCBI taxonomy): domain Eukaryota; kingdom Metazoa; phylum Chordata; class Aves; order Coraciiformes; family Brachypteraciidae; genus Brachypteracias; species Brachypteracias leptosomus. The sequence continues at coordinate 22,500 of VYZX01011137.1, read as the reverse complement.
TTCTGTCCAACAGTGTCTTCTTCTTCTTCCTGGTTTCCAAAGAAATGGAAATAAATATAGTTTGAGAGACTAAATTTCACTGGAATCAGTGCCTGAAAAAATTTCAAGGATGACAATACTCATTTTACAAGCAATAAAGAAATAAGACATGGCAACTCAAGTGCTGTTTTTTAAGAAAGTGACACATGGTAGTCCTGGTTTTTTGCATTCCTTGCTGCTTTTTGAAGTGTGTTAGACAACTCTAGAAATGGGTATGAGTGTAATTGCCAGGCATTTGTAAAGGAGCCTGTTTGTGAATGCCAAAGAGATTTGAAGGTAGATACATTTTGAAAAAGTTGAGCTGGAGTAGTTCCTTTTCCTTCATCCTACACGTTGTTTAAGGGGATGCAGGAGCAGAGCATGTGTCCACGCTTGGTGCAGTACAGCCCTGCCAGCAATCTGCAGCAAAAGAGACTGTAAGGTATGCAGCCAGCTGAAATAGTGCTGTTTCATAAAATATATGCTGCCTTTTTCAATACAGAATTTTCCTCTGAAACATAAATGCAGTGGTTTTGTGCATGCATTTCAATGCTATCAATTGCAGATACTGGTATAGACTCTCACAGCTTTCTTGAAGTCAGTGGAAATAAGATGGGTTTACAGTTCTCTATTTTCTCCAAAGAGGAAGAAAATGTGCAGCCTTACTACCTTCTTTTGCTCCAATGTGATCCTGATCTTGACAAATCACTATCACATTCCAGAAAGACAACCAAAATGCTCCCTTGTCTCTCTGTGCCTGCTGTCCCTGATGACTTAGGGGCAGAAAGTAGGACAAGCTAGACCCTGGACATTAGTGAGAGTATAGGGTTGTTCACAGTGGCTGGAGACCACATAGACAGAACCGCTTTAGCTTTAAAGTAGCTAGCTCAGGTGCTGCTTATGGCACAGGAGCCAGGGCAGCTGCAGTGCAAAGTCTGCCCAGGAACACTTAGGAAGTTAGCAGGTGCATAGTTTGTACTAGACACAAATAGCGTAGTTTGAAGCATAAATAAGCAATGGGTAAGCATGACTTAAGAGATGGTTACCCGATGTTCTTCACTACTCTGCTTTCCTTGAGACGAGGAAAGTGATTGTTCAATAGCCCTAAGCTGTGACTGCTCCTTCAGAATGTGGAGAAGTGGCCACTTAGAACCCAGGCTGGTGATTCTCTCACGAGGCCTGTTTGGTCATCTGGGACCCAGACCAACTCTGAACAAGCAGTTCACCACAATTGTGGTTAAGGAGTATATAACCTATTACCAGTTTCCCGAGTCATCCAATCATTTCATTCAAAGCCTCTAAACCAAAAATATAGGGAATAATTGCCACAGGGAAAAAAAAAAAAAGCAAAATGCATTTTCAGTTGCATTTCCTTGCTTTTCCACTCAAGTGTATGCAGTATACATTTCTTATATATTGCAACAGTTTTCAAACTCTTCTTTCTTGAAAGAATTTTGGGTTTAATTAGTACTTTAGAAGACTTGTTCTTTGAAGATCTGTAATGACCAAAAAATGTTTGTTACTGAATTACATCTTTCTTAATCAATAACAATTACATGTACTTAGGTGTGAAGCATGCATTCTTTGACACATCTCAAGACACCTTACAAAGGAGCACAGTGCACAATTCATCATTATACCCCACGTGTCAGATGACTCACATTGTTATTCAATCATCAACAGATATTTAAATTCCATGGAATTTCAGTTGTTTACTGTGCTATCTCTGAACATTATTTTTACCCATTAGTATGTCAGCCAATATTGTAATACGTTTTTCACCTACTTTGGCAAGGCAATTACCTCAAATTAGGAACTCTCATATTTTTTGTGTAGTTAGGTTTTAAAGGCAAAGATGCCTTGTACAATCTGAATATGGTTTGTAAAATCTGAAAACCTTTACATGCATTTTTGCTTGTCTTTGAACCTGGCAACTGTTGAGATATTGAACTTTATTAAACTGTCCAAATAAACCATTACTCTTGTACTGATGGTACTGTGTGCCAAACAGTAGCGCAAAGCAGAGCTGCTTGGCTCTGTTAAAACCCTGAACTAATGGGTTCATAATGAAAACAACAATTCAAACTAAACCGTAAGAACCATGGAAGGGCCTATGCATCTCTCATAAAAACAAATATGTTGTTTCATCACTGTTCTGTGGTAACAGGGGCTACATTTTGCCTCACCCTTGAAAGCACGCACAATATTTGCACAGACAACATCTTCACGAGGAGATTCCTCAGCACCTTTAGGAAGTGCTGCCCAACCCCTCCTTGCACATGAATATAAGGGACAGGAAACAAGGAATAGGATGAAAATTAGTCCTTAACTTTAGGATGAAGACAAGATCAAGATCTCACTTCAGTTCTGTCTTGAAGGCTTAAGTGGAAGAAAATTGCACAGGCCTGTGCCAGCCCTCTGCATTAAGGTGGATACTATTCCAAAATGCAGTGCAGTTTTGCATGCCCAACAAGGAACAGTGGTATGCTGCTTAGAAAATCTGCTTCTTTGTAGGTCAGATGCAGATACACGTCTTGCCTTAGTGATGACTAGTAAGAACTTCATTTCAGCTTTATTTTTTTTCAGTATACCGTTCCCGATGAATTAAAGGATTTCTTTCCACTGTTTTTCACTGACTCATAATCTTTCTAAGATCATGATCTCTGAATTCATATATACAGAGATCTTACTATCCAAATATTTTCAACATCATCTCCCTCAAATTCATTTTTACATTTATCTTCATAATGCTTCTGTATGATCTAGAGAATATTTGTCCTAAAATAGAAAATTGAAAAACAGCTGACTCTTCTCTTACCTGTTCTCAACTTTTGAAATTTATCTGTCCTTGGTTTTAGATAAATAATGCTATTTCAGAAATACCTCATTAGTATAAACAATGATATAGCTGATGTTTTTCTCCTGACACTGTAGCATCGATATGCAGGATCCGTTGTTACTGTGCTCATGCTGCAATTCTGTAAGCACAAAGAATGCATCATCACTGGACAATAATTTTGCCAGATCAAGGAGGCAACTTTGCCCTCTGAGGGTTGTCTGTAAGCAGATAATACTGTTGAACTAGACAGAAGGATTTACAATGAACCTCTTTTTAATTATCATGCATAACTCTAGGGAACTTTTCAAAATGGTCCCTGTTTGAGTAATTTTAATGCTTCTGAAAGATTTAAAGTGATATAGGTCCAGAGACGGAATAATATGTATGGCTATTTTTAAATGCTAGTGTAAAACTCCAGCTGCACAGCTTCGTCTGGATTCATATTTTATTAAACAGTCCATTTTAATGTCCTCACTTTTCTCTCTCTCATTCTCTTCCCCTAAGTCCCTGCCCAGTTGCTTCCCAGAGACCATTTTAAAATTAATTCTAATGATTTTAGGCACTTTTAATATGACTATTATCACAAAACTGTTCTCTTAGTGAACCAAGTCATTAGCTGGCAGCAGTATTATTTGGGGACCTCATTTCATTGTTTCCCCCAAGCTGACAAGAAGTCAGGCCAAATCCTTAGTCTAATCCTGTTTACTTATTTACAATTTAAATGAATATGCCACAGGATAATTGGCTCCATTAAAATATAATAGCAAAACAAAGAAGGTTAAGCTCCAGTTGTTTTTAAAGACGGAGACAACATAGAGAAATGTTGTGACCAGGCTCAGTCCCTGCAACAAGAAAAACCCTGCACCCATGATGAATTTTCTCTGGCTTGTTGGGCATCTGGGGCAATTATCCCCCTCCAGTTTTTCTTGACTTGATCAGTTTTTACTAACAGTTTCAGATACTCCATTGAGCCTGAAAGAGTTCTGGGCAGGCCACTGATTTTAAGTGGGGTCTAATGTTCACAGAATCACAGAACGGTAGGGGTTGGAAGGGACCTCCAGAGATCGCCTAGTCCAACTCCCAGGCCAAAGCAGGTTCATCTAGGCAAGGTCACACAGGAACGTGTCCAGATGGGTCTTGAAAGTCTCCAGAGAATGAGACTCCATAACCTCCCTGGACAGCCTGTTCCAGTGCTCTGTCACCCTCATAGTAAAGAAGTTTCTCCTCATGTTGAGGACTGTCCCATCACTAGGCACCATTGAAAGGGGACTGATTGCTCCATCTTCCTGACATCCACCCTTCAGATATTTATAAACATTGATTAGATCCCCTCTCAGTCTTCTCTTCTCTAGGCTAAACAGCCCCAGGGATCTCAGTCTTTCCTCATACGAGAGATGTTCCAGTCCCTTAATCATCTTTGCAGCCCTCCATTTGACTCTCTCTAGCAGTTCCCTATCGCCCTTGAACTGGGGAGCCCAGAAGTGAACACAGAATTCCAGATGTGGCCTTACCAGGGCAGCATAGAGGGGTAGGAGAACCTCACTTGACCTGCTGGTCATGCTCTTCATAATGTGGCCCAGGATACCACTGGCCTTCTTGGCCACAAGGGCACATTGTTAACTTGTTGTCCACCAGGACTCCCAAGTCCTTCTCTGCAGAGAAGTTTACTGAAGTTAAGAACTGTCTGGATGACAAGCTTTAGTGCCTCTCAGAACAATAGTTAGCAAAAACTCCAGTCAGAATTTGTGCACTTAACTAGCTAAAGAAGAGCAAAAAACTTTGATTTTATTGGCAGCCAGAAGAAAGGAGCAAATTATGTTTCAAATGTTACTGCTTACTCGATCTTCTTTCTTTCGTTTTACAGTTGTTTTTGTGGATCACTGTGTATCTATCAAGAGTCAGCTTTGTCAATATGCCTAAGATCAGTGCCTTGTAACAAAAAACCCCTTAGTGGGCTTCCCTGCAGAAAGTTGTACTTGTCTCACTTCCTAAAAAACAGAGAGACAGTGTTTAAGCTTATAATTTTCCCAGGACCTCTGGTTCTTTTATGGTGCTTTTCCATTCAAGTTGCACAAGCAAAGCTTAATTCTATGGAGGGTTCACATTGGACCGTCTCCTATGGAATTCTTCTGAAAAAGAAGCTGTTGAAGAGTAATTATGGGAATCACAGACTATGTTAAATCTCCATCAGCTTTTCTGAAGTTTAATTTATGAGAAGAAAAAATGCACATCATCTTAGGGTTTCAATCTTGCTCCTCCCTGATGTCCAGCATCAAAGAACAGCAATAACAAGGAACTTCTGATATATGTAAAGATATGTTACTACAGATGATGTAATTTCCTCTGTAATACTTGTTATTACACCATAACATATTTGTCCATAACATAACATAGCATAACATAATAGTCTTGCAAGACAATTTCATGGAAAATGAAAGTACTTTTTTTTCAACAAACTGGCTGCAGGAAAAAAAAACAGCTTATAGTAATAACAGCTTTTATACAGCACTTTCCATCTTGCGAGTGAGATTGACCTTGAAAGTAAATTGCATATACCTTCCCATTTTATCTATGTGGAAACTAAGTGCCTAAGCATGAGGGATCATTTAACCTATATGGTTTGTTCTCCTCGTGTGTGTCCACAGGTATTGTTAGAAGAGTCACTCAGCAAAATACTTAGGCACACAGTTAACTTCAAATCCTTTAAAAGTCTCAGTTGAAGTCAATGGGAGTGCTGTTGGTGCATAATATTGAGAAGATGCATAAATACTTAAAGGATCAGGATCTTAGGTCAGCAGCTGCTTTGGGGCACATCATACTTCCTTTTCTGTTAATGTAAACACCATGTAAATGTATGGCAAAATAAGTATGTTCAGAAAATATTCATAATATCCCAGTGAATTTGGCTAACAGTTTTCTACATAACGATAACAGACATAATTACAAAAATTCAACCTAAAACCTAATCAATCAAGTTGATTATTTTGAAAGACTCAAGATAATAGATCCTGGGTAGCACGTGAGTTCTTCCAGAGCAATTAAGTTTTTAAAAGTTCTCATGATATTGTACATAAAGTAAGAAATATCTTCAATATTCTCTGAATAGTGTCTCAGATGTCCAAGTCTCAGATGGCTGGAATGAATACCTGTTATGTTTTTGTTAGTTGTTTCTGGATTACTTTTTTAAAATATTTTTTTCCTCTGTTTCAGGAAGATAATAAATCCACCAAAGTTTCTCATTTTCTGCCCAGACACCCTGCAAACTGCTTCTGGGATAATACTATTTGCTTCTTATACATCATATCATAAACAACGATGCAAACTTTTTTTTTACATCTAGCTATTAAAAACGACAGCAAGAATTATGCAATGGAGGATTTGTTTGGAAAACTTCATTTGCAGTCTGCACATATACTCAATGAGACAAGCTAATTTCTTAAATAAAACTGTAGTTTAAGAGAAACATGTGATAAATCTAAACAGAGAAGAGTACCTTGATGAGCTGAGACTATAATGTGTCCTTTCCTCATACCCTGCAGCAACAAAACACATCCACAGTTCTGCGATGATAAGCACTATATGAAGCTATATCACTGTGCTCTTGTAGGCTGCCAGGACCAAACATTTTGGGGATCTATAATACTGTGGTTTATTAATTTTGTTTATAAATAATTTGCAGTGTCACACTATTCATCAATACTCATTTTATATGTACATCATTCAGAGGCAATAAGTCATAGAGATATGCATCTGTACTGGTATGATAAATGTACATGTGTTTTCTGTCTTGTTTCACCAGTCAGAGTTTGTTTTCTTTTGTTCCTTTCCATGACTCTCTGGGTAAGAGGTTAAAACCAAGTTATCACTAGTTACATTAGTGTACACAGAAGAATAGCCAACTGATGTTTATTCAGTAATGGTTTTCTGGATGGAGCCACTTGCATCTCGCAACCAAACCAAAACACCACGGTGCCTTTGTGAATGTTTTGCCAGAGAGGGTGTTAAAAATCCAAATTCTTACATAGAGATGCTAAGCACCCTCACCTGTTACAAAGATGAAACATCTCATAGCTTAGAGCTGGAAGTCTTCAGAACCTGCTTTGAACAGTGGTTCTCCATGATCAAGCTGCCTGGCTGTTCTGCAGTCCTATCAGTATAGGCAGAAAACGACTACGGATGACAGAAGCTATGAGGCCAGATCTCTCCTGCTAAAGGTAGGTACCTCTGAAAAATTCTTCCCACTCATGCAAGGTAAAGACCTGCAAGCAAATGGCAATATTTTGTGTTGGCATCTTTAATTTTGGCAGGAGTTGCCTTGGTTTTGAGTTCTCCATGTGTTTGTCTCTCCCTGACCAGCAGTAGTGGAGACTGTTTAGCACTTGTGACTCATGGTATAATGGGCTGTATTCCTGGGAGCCCTTGAAAAAGCAGAAGCTATGTTATGTACAAGCTTTACATTTCCTCACAATTTAAGGCCAAGAGAGATCATCAGATTAACTAGTTTGATGTCCTGTGTATCAGAGGCTATTAAATGTTGTACATGTACCTCAAGGTTGAGAAAACTATTCTCATTAGCCCCTAGTATTTTAGTCCTTGCAAAACTAAACTGTTACATGTCTAAAGCAGTACCTGAGATCCCCATGATACTTGAGAACTGATTAGGTGTGACATGCACAGACAATCACAGAAATGATCCACACCAAAAAATCCACTATCTGTGCCAATCGGAACTAGAAAAATCTCTACTGCTCCTGGACTTGACTTAATTCAGAGCCAAGCATCAGATGTCTGAGATAATTTTCTGCATTGGTTTACTCTCTTCCTGGATACAGCAAAATAAATAATACATGCTTCAAGGGAAGGTAAAAACTTCTACTGCAGAATATATGAGGCCAAACATCCTCTGGGAGGAGTGGAGAAGGGATTCTTCCTCATCACTCTAGGCAGCCAACTGGAGCTCTCAAGTATGGGATTTTATTATACTCATTACCTTAATGCCAACCTGCAAATGTCTGAGTGGGCAGAGTGTAATTCAAGCCATCTTGTTTCAGCCATATTGGAAGAAGTTGCACAGATGTGTCATTCTAATGGATACAAGGCTAGAGAAATCACCAGGGTATCTAGCCTGAGGTTATCCTTCTTCCTTCCCTCTTTGAGGCTTCTCTGTCCATTAGAAGTTCTCCCAGAAGCTGAAGTAAAACACATATTTAAGAAAGACAGACAGTTTTTAGCACAAGATCAAGCAATGGTGAGTGCATCACCTCCCTTTGTAAGCTTTTACAGAGTTTAATTACCTTTACTGCTAGGAGATTGCATCTGATTTCAAGCTTGATTACATCTAACCTTAAACTTCCAGTCACTGGATTTAGTTGTGCTTTTGTCAGCAAGAGTGAAAAAGCTCACTGCTGTTATCTTTCTCCTGTATCCTCTCAACCTATACTGGAGTAAGTGGAATATGTCCAGCTCTTTAAGACTCCCATCTCAAGTCATGTGCTTGGCTTGCAAAATATTTGGATTTTCTCTGATATTCTCTCATCTTTGAAGTGCAGGCACCAGAACTGCACTTGATATTTTGGAAACAAGCAAGGACTGTGCTGAGTCCTTTCAACAGCATTGCACTGAGATATCACGTTAGGGGTGATTATCTGGGGTAATTGCTTTTTATCATTCCCCAAGTCTGCTCTCTGAGACAGTGTCCATTCCTACATGCTTTTGGTTCCCAGGGGTATTAATTTGCATTTAACTGTAGTAAAATTAATTTAGTGTCCTGCTTGCTGGACAGTGGATCATTTAGCCAAATCACTGCAGAAGAAATATACCTTCTTTATTTACTATGCTAAAATACATTGCAAGCCTTTGATGCACAGATTTTATCTCATGGCCTGGACTGCTGAAAACAATATAAAATAGTATTAGCTGAAGATTGTTTCTGATTCTGCTGGGAAAGCTTCCCATATTGAATGAAATCTCCCTATTACAAGACTACATTTTGAAATTTGTCAGCAAGACACTTCTTAATCCTTGTAATGAGGGACTTGTTAATTTCATGTAATGTAAGACTTGAAATCAAAATGTCATGTGGTATTAAGTCAACTGCCTTGCAGAAATCCAAGTATCCCCTATCAAATACAGTTGTTTTTCTCATGCAGACCTGTAATCTTTTGTATATTCTAAATAAGTAAAAATTCTACAAGTGTGTCTAACAAGACCTAATTGCACTAACCTAATTGACTAGCATTAAATATATTTACTCTCCAGTTATTTTTCCAGTATTTAAGTATTCCAGAGATGCATGCTATTTTGTGAGCAGCCCAAAACTTCACTTTCAAGTAATGGATGGCACATAGCAGAAGAATATACTTCCCTACTTATATTTTTCTTTAAATCAGAGCTAGGTGGAATATAAGCTGAACTAGTTGAGCTTATTTACAACTGCTGTTTCTCTTTCAGAGCTAATGAATTATTGACAGTCTAAGGATTTTCTGTTATTTAAAACAGAAACTCTCTTCTATAATACAGTGCAACTTTACACTGCGTAGAAAAGGGACTATGTGCAAACTAGTGAGATCTTTCAAAATTACAGAACCTGCCAAATACTGAAATCAGAAGCTACTGGTACTTCTTGAAGAGAGTGTTTAAGGCCCAGTCCTCAAATACTTGTTTCCGTGAGATTAAGAGACACAATGGATCTGTACTGGCCCCCTGCAAAGATGGCTCTTCTCCATTATTAATCTTCTTGGGGCAAAACCTATGACCAACACATGCAGTGGCAGTACCTATGGGCTGAGAGGACCATGAAGACTGTTGGCACCATCAGGCTGAAAGAGACTGCAGAAGCAGGCAGCCAATTTAGAAATATGGCTATAGTGTGAACGCTGTAGTTTGTGTTGCTTTTAGTATTCCCAGGATGCAAAATTACATGGTTTTTGCTGCTCAACATAGACTGCTGCTCTGGGCCCTGTATGTGTCCTCTCTTTGAGCATGGAGTAGAATCTCATGGAGAATGTGCTGCTGACACACCTTTGCACTGTCCTGTATAAAAAAATCACAGTCCGGCCTATGAACAGAAAAAATATTCCCTCTAAACCCCTAAGCATGTGCTGCTAGAGATAAGACGGTTGCAAGATGTAGTTGTTTAATGCACCTACATGTAGAATATAAATTTTATGTTGGCTACGAAAAGAACTGATCCTTTAGTAAAGTATAGTTAATGTATAAGGAGAAGGTCACCCAATTTACCCCTGCATCAGAAGATTTTTGTACAAAGTTATTATTACCTGGGAAACTTAAAGGAATGGATGGTACCAGATGATTTGTTAACTTAACAATTGAAATATTTTATTAATGTTTATAAATTTTTAAGGATCCAATCCTGTAAAGTATTATTTATATGAATAATCCTTACTCACAGTCTCACTGAATCAGAAAAAATAATTTGTGTAAAGGTTGGTAGTACTGGCTCTTAAATATTTATAAAATTATTTTATGAGGTAAACTTAAGAACCATCTGGTATCACCTATTATTTTATGCTCCTTAATTTTCATAACTATGTGTGGAAGTCAGCAAGTACTAGCAGTTCCTTTCTTAACTCAGGGCAGCCAAATGACCTTCCCCTTATCTTCTAAACTTATACTCCTCACCAACAGAGGGCTAATCCTTTCACTTCTACTTATGTAAAATGGATGTGAAATGTTAATAAGCTAATGAGCAAATCTCCTAGTGTGTCTGATCATGGAGCTAAGAAATTTCTTCAACTTATAATAATAATGTATTCTTTCCACTGCACACACAGCCAGCTGAGGCAGGTATGACATCAGCTGTAGTTCAGTTCTTAAAAATCTGCGGCATTTTTAACAGCAAGTAGCTGTGCATCCCTTCACAGCAATTTTACCCAGAAAAAGTAATTTCTTCTCCTTTTCAAAGATACACTAAGCACCCATTAATTCCAACTGAAGTTATAGATGCTTAGCTGCTCTCAGGAGTGAGTCTTTGAATACAAACCTGCAAACCAGCTACTCATGTGCAGCTGGCCAAAAAACTTTTTATGAGCTGCAATTTCAACAACAAAAATATTTCTGTCTTTTGTGAGGTTCTTTTTTCCGTAACACAAACAATCACACTTAAATCATTAGGATGAATAACATCATGGCTAGTGTGGTTAACTTATGCAAGCTAAGCTCAGTTTTCCTTTATACTATCATGATATTTAACTATGCAAATGGTTCATTCAACAAAGTACAACTAGACATTCAATTTTAAAGGGAAATTACCACATGGAAGACATCCATTTTTATCTAATCAAATAAAACTTGTTTTTTTACTGTTGATGTAAATGAAAATCAGATCTACTAATCTTTTTCATTAAAATAAATATTTATTGGCAGCAAGTCACTCCAAGGAGGTTTGTAATGTTTGGCATACGGGCATTAGTATTGTGGGTATGAAGAACCAAGTGCATCCATCCTGGGTGCTATACCTGGTTGTCAGATGTCCATCTACCGAACAGTGAAAATATAAACACAATCCAGATGTAAAGAAATTACTCCTGCACATTAGATTCATAGTTCTGAGCAATGATTAATATTTTTCTACTGCCTTAAAATGAATATGAGTTGGTTTCAGTTAAAGGAATGAATCTCACACAGCCTGAAAATCATTTCCCATTGCAATAATACAGGGCTGGCAGCCCTGTCACGGCTTCTTCTGGTCACTGACTTTGTGACACATTGTAAACAGGAACGTATGCTCATGTACTAAGTTTTTATTTTTTAACTGATTATGTCTTCAAAGTTGAGTTGAGTCAGTCAATGTGAGGAATGTGTAAGGAACTGATGAAAGAGATTTTTATCAAGTTTCTTCATATTTGCTGTTTTCTCTTATACTAATAAGAATGTTAAATGATGGACATACATAAAAGTGTTCATGAGCCAATATGCAAATATTTTGAGGAGTAAAAAAGCATGTCTGGTCCTACATTATCTTGCTAATGTGATTCAGACAGATTACTTGGGGAGGTAAGTATTTACTTTGGTAGAGACTTAATGATGGGGAATGGCATTTAGTGTATTAGTTGCACGCTTTTCCTTCGTCCCCCCAAGAAAGACCATCTATCTGTGGCCATAGCAGTGGTCCTTCTGGCCCAGCATTTTCTTTTTAACAATGGCCTATATGGAGAGAAAACAGTTTCGCTCAGTTAGTGGTAAAAATGCCCCAAGGAAATCTAACCCAATTCATTTTCTATTCCATGTAGCATCTTAGGCTGCTTTCACCTTTAAGCAAAGCAGCTACTAAGATCTACTTAGATCTTTCTAAAACCCTCCTACCCAGGTGCTCTCAACTGGAGAGAGACAAGAGTCCTTTGCTGCACAAGGTGAACAGAAAGTTTACTCTGTGTAGCCAGAATAGGAAAGTGCACAACAGACAATGCATGTTTGAGTGAGAGAGGCAACGAACTGATGGTGTTCCATCAAGCCTGTGTTTTGACAGGCTGTGCAACTGCTGTGCACGTTTCACAGAAGCACCTCTCAGGGAAGAAAGTCACCCTAGCAATAAAAACCCAAAGCTGGGTCTTATTAACTGGTTCTATGCAAGACCAGTTCAGAAGGCTGGTTAGGTCGCGTGCAAAATTCACCTATTCTAGCAAAAACTGTGCAGCAGCAAGTTTTCCAAACCAAGTATGCGCTGCTGGCAGCAACAGCCTTTCACCAATATTGGCAGAACAATTAACCTTATACGTATTTCGCTGGGGAACCTGGAAGGCACTGGGAGAGCTGAAGCAGCCCCGGCGCCCCCGGCGGGCAGAGGTCCCCCCGGGCTCGAGCTGCCGCGCACCAGCCCCCGCCGGGAGGCCTCCAACTCTCCGCTAGAGCCTAGGGGTGAGAGGCAAAACCAGCGGGGGGAGGCGCCGGTCGGGGCGCAGCTCCCCCCTGGGCCGTGGGAGCAAGAACGAAGTCTCCTCCTTTCCTCCCTCCCCCCCGCCCGCCTGCAGCCGCAGCGCAGGGGCAAGAGGGAGCAGCGGTACAGCGGGCACAGCCGCCCGGTCCGCGCC